>WAAB01008848.1:0-13175 GCA_013389865.1 Piaya cayana
TTCTGTGTGTGATTCTGTGAACTTAGACTTACACACTGTTGTTGCTCTGCTTTTCTCCTCTGAAGCATAGCTTGAATTCTTCCATTAAGAATGTTCTCTCCACCATGTCTGACAGTCTAAATCTGGCAACACTCTACCTGCTGAGTAGAGCCCTTCAGGTGTACAGAAGACAGCAAGATATGTCCTCACCTACCAGAACCAAGTTTCTCTAAAATAAGAAGAGCCTTAAATATGGGATTATTAGATCAGTGTCTCACAGTAGTCCTTGTTTGTTTTACTAGCAGCAAAACCCTGAAGTTTTGTGCATCCGTATATTCTATCCCTCCAAAGTAGAATGAATTAAACTCCTCTTGGAAAAGAGAAGTTGCAGCATTCTGATGTGCTGGATTTTACTGGAGTTTGAGACACAATTCAACATTCCTCTTGTTGTTGCTCCCATATTCTTCTCACCTTCTAAATGCATAGAGAAATAGCCTTTGAATGTAGTTCTTCATATATAATGTGCAAGCTTAAAGGTTTTCTTTGTGACTCTATAAGACTCTGCCAGCAAAACGCAGGCTATTTTGAGTATTAAGTCTGGTTTTGAATATGGCTTTTTGTTGAAAGACACATTACGGGTGAGCAAAAGGTCAGTTACTGGCTCTGAAAGAAACTAATTTCTTGGGCTGCATTTGCATCTTGCATACTAATTATTTTTTAAGGATTTTTAAAGTAGTAAAACAAAAAATACCATTATCTGGCTTCATGAGTTGTTCCTTTATCTAGGAATTACACATTTCAAAAAAAACCATTAAATATTCAGAATGTGAATATTATAATGATATATATTTTCATGTCTTAGGATAGTAGAAGAAAAGAAAAAGTACGTTAATATTCTGATAATGCAATAGTTTGCATTTTCCCAATGAAAATTCAGATTTCAAAGCTTCCTTCTAAAATCCCTCATAAATATTGGTTCCATGGAATCTAATAATTCACATCTTGCATAAGAGCTAGACTTCTCAGGGGGAAAAAAGTCAGTAAAAATGCTTTAATATATTATTTAAAGTTACTGACCAACATAGGTTGCTTGGCATGTCCCCAAAATATTGTATTCTGCACTGAGAAATGTCTTTTTCTGCATTACTTTTTCAAAAGAAGTGGGCACCTAGCGTTTCATGGGATATTCTAAAATGAATGTAGCATTTTAAAAAATACGATAAGAGCACATCTTAAACTGAATTGCAGTCATAATAGGCAAACAGAGGAATATTTGCATACTGACTGGGAATTGGCTAATATATGTTCTTCCTTAACATTTCTAGAATTTCTATTAAAATGATAATCTTGTCAAGCAAGTATGACTTTTTTATATTGAAAGAACTCCTTTGAGATAATTCCTCTAGAATTTATCACTTATTTGAAGTGGATGGGAGGATCCATAAGAATAGCTAGTGAGGTAAACAATGTATTTTAAACAGATTCTTTTTATCTGGGATCAAACCTAGGGTTAGCCTGATTACTCATCAGCTCAGCCAAAAATGATTGTTATTCTGCTTTAACTTGGCTTTTTCTCTCTGTGCAATCTAAATCCAATGCAGACACATTTTTGTGTAAGTTTTGCAGTTCCTAAAGGTGATACTGTTGCGAAGACAAGCAATTCACTACTTGTGTTCTGCCATTCTACCTGGATTCATTATAAAAATTAATTCAATTTCATAATTCTGTGCTTGAACTTAAGCCACTTCAGGCCTCTCTGAAAATAGTAGTTGAAACGACTAAAGAGGGTATGTACTTTGTCCTAAGGAAGCACTGGAATTACTTTAAATTGTCCAAACAATTTCATGTAAGATAATATTTTCAAAAGTACAGTAAATTTGGATAAAATACTGGATTTTGTCTCCAGTATTCATATCAGCAAGCAAAAGTTTCTAGCAATACCATTCTCTGAGCTTCTCTTGCAAAGTGAATAGAAGTCAACACGGTATGGTTTACTGGAGAAACAGAGACTTCTTTCTTAAATAATACTAACAAATATGTGGGTTTGTAAGTAGGAATTCCCTTTTTCCCTCCCCCTCCTTTTCACATAACCTGCTCAGGGCAAGCAAAAAAAGGGGCTTTTCTTAAGAAACAAAACCAAACAAAACCCGAAACAAAAACCACNGTGATTAAGAAATTTTCAAGGAAAATGTAATATGGCTTCTGAAATTCAACTACTTTTGAACATTTCACCATGTATTTTTCCATCCTGCTCTTCTTGAGAGATTGGACAACCATTACAGCTCCTGGTGGTACATCTAAAAAGAAACTGGGAATGGGCCTCATCTCTGTTTCATGAAGAGGCAGAAACCCTTTCCACTGGGCCAGTCATTCTGCCTTGTAAGAAAGCTCATAGAGGAAGGACAGGCAAATTCATCTAATTTGCAGAATCAAGTTAAACCTCTGAGCCCTCAATAAAGAGACTAGTGTTGAGATGGAATCAGGTGAAGGCAGCACCATTCAAGTGTATGATTCTGTAAATCAAGAGAAAAATACTGTCCCAAAGCACAAAGGTGATAGGAAGCCACTTCTCAAAACCTCCTCTGGAGTTTTTGTTTCCTCTTGAGTAAACCTAGCATGTCTACTCCAAAGGCTGTGATACTTTTTGGTCAGACAAACTGTGAAAACTGTTACTGAAACTGTTCATTAGAAATGTGGAATTGATGAGTCTGCTTCTTCTAGAGCACGCATCTGAGAGATAGGACATAATTCATTTCCTTACTTTGCCACACGTCTCCTGTAGGAACTGGCAGTCTTGTGAGATTTAATTTACTCATGTTTCTGAGTGATTCTGGGATCCCTGAATAATTACTATACAAGTGTTCAGAAGTCTTTTTATGAATTGACAAGTAATTCAGGCACTTTCCTAAAGGAACACATATAACTACACAGGAACTTAATATTTTGATGCCACCATGCACAATCCTTTATTTGCATATGCTATTGAAGAAAAAGCTGCCAATAGCTATACAAAAGACATTTTCTTTCAAATCTACCCTCAATTCAATCCCATTTTAAGAAAATTAATGTATCTTTGTTCCACATGCACTAAAGTCTTGAGTGGAACTCGGGCCTCCCTTTTAAAGTTACTTCCATGGTGCACACTGTTTCCATGGGAGAATAGTATTTCTGAAACCGTGGAATTACAGAAAGCTGGGATCTTGCCAGTCATGCATCCTAAACAGTAAAGGATTACAGTGGCATACTGAAAGATACCTATTTGGATATGGTACTTGGCAGTTCTGTAGAACTATGACAGATGTTTAGAATCTTCTGAGAAATTAGAAAATCCCATGCTATATTCAATGCTTTGGGTGATGTTTTCATTTGCCCTATAAACCTGCAGTAACAACTGCCTTTGCTTGAATTTAAAACAGAGTAGGTAAATAAGAATCACATAAAATAGTCCTCTCTAATTTTTCAAAGTGCTTTGTACTCCTGCAATTGAGCTGTGAGTACACATATTTTTTTTGTGTACAAAATACAGTGAAATGTTGATGATGCTGAACAATATTATAAACTAAAGAGATTGAAGCAGAGCCTTGTCAACTTCAACCACAGAACAGTGTAGTGAGGAAGATGAAATGAACCCCATTTAGTGCTGTGTGTAAATACGTATGGGAAAAAAATGATGGAATCTTTGTGTTGGAGGTATTTTTCAGCATTGCAGACCTGGCTCTACAGCATATCTGAATACATGGTGCTCCGACCATAAACCCTGCAGTCTTTTTCTCCTTGGAGTGTTAATGCTTAGCAAACAAGATATTCATCAGTAATGGCAACATTTAGACCTTTTAACACCCGATTTTAAAATCAGACCTTTTAAAAAAACCAACAAACTCCTGTCACAGTGAGTTGGTTTACTATCCTTGTCCTACTGGAGACTCAAGGTTGAATTTTGAGTTGAGTCACAAATAAAAGAGTCATTTTATGCTAGACTCCATCTGTGCAGCATCACATTACTACACATTCTATCATCATTCAGAATGCTACGAAATCAAAGTTGCAAAGACACGCATCCTCACCTCAGTAGTGGGATATACTGATAGTGCTGCTTGGGAACACTTAAACAGCACTACTGCATGACGCTCCATTCTGTTACTGCTTCACTTATGAAAATAAGATTCTCATTTCTCTTGAATTTGAGGAAAGAAGATCACAATTAGGCCCTGTAACAGTGAAATAACTCATTTGCTACCTAGTGGGTTATGCCATTAAGCATCAATATACCAACCAGTCACAGATATAATTCCCTAATTCTTGTTTTAATCCTGCTATGCTTCCAAATGTACTTCTGATGTTAGAGCATTTTTCTGCATGGAAATATAATTACATCTTTAAGTTGAGACCGTGAAACATTTGCATCTGGCAACAGTGATTTTGATACATCCAGATAGATTGCACTAAGCTAACTTTGCTACTGAAAACTGACAGGGCTTACAATTATGCCGCTAGATCTGCAAAAGCAGAGCTGGGAAGCAGCATTTTTAAGGCTGCTTTGTGCCAGATGGCAAACCATATCAGAAAAATCTATTTGAGCCCTTGTGTTCTTGCATTATAACCAGCAGATTGTCAGCTGGAGTAAAGTACAGAAAGTATGTAATTTAACTGACCTTGTCTCTGTAGGAGTTGATTTGGAATCAGAGGATGAAGCTATTGATGTTTTGACTTGGGAAGGCCCTTTCCTTTTTTTCTTCACTCTCTCACACAAAATGTACCAGTGATTGTTAGACTGCTGCAAAACTTGCTCTGAAACGTGAATGAGTTGTGAACCTGAAAGCCATACCATTTTAAATAAAATACCACTCGAAAATACTGTTTCTCTGGATTGCAAATTACAAAATGCAGCTCTATTCATTTTAATGGTTACATGCTAGAAACTACGTATTAATGAGATTGTCATCTTGAAGTCAAACTTCAGACACAAAATCGGGCTGTTCTGTAATTGATCTGCAGACTTCCCCGGATGCAACACTTCAGTCTGAAGACCCAAAGAATGTTGTCTCCTAACAGTGTGGCACCAACTTTTCAGTTACCTTCCTGTTCTTTCATTAACTTTCAGTCAGTTACAAAATATCAAGTAGTGCACTCACAGGGTAACTATTTGAGAACCCTCATAACTGTAGGGAGGTAAAAAAAGCAGCTTGTTCTCTCCTTACCAGCACAGCCGGCTTGGGTGCATCCTCTTTATCACTTTTATTTCATAACAGGGAAAAATTGTCAGAGTGTCAGTTACTACCTTGGCTGCACCCTGATAGAAACACCCTGCCTTGGATGGAGCAAAAGTCTGCTGAACCCAAGGTATTTAAAATAAAGAGACTTCAGAATCAATGTTTTCTAACTATCCAACAAGCAACCTATAATGGTCTTTTATGGAACCCAGTTAAAAAAATGTAGGGCCATCTGTCAGATCACTCACTAATGTTTTTCCTTGTGAACTACTCATTTTTAGACCAAACCCAGTGAAAATCAAAATTGAAATAAATGGAAGAAATAGCTAGGGTTATTGTAATTGTATCCCCTCATTTCTTCCAGTGCTTTAGTTTTAAGCAGTCTGGCTCACTGTTGCTTTCCAAGAAATACAGAGCAACTTTTTTTGTTTAATCCTACTGTTCATGATTTTTAATCTGCCTTTGAACCTGGCAAATGCTCAAGGCTAATGAAACTTATGAAATCAAACCAAAGGTATAGCCAAACCAAGGTCTTATGAACAGAAGGCAGGTAAATAGAAAAAAAAAAATCAGCCTTAAACCTATATATTACTCAGAGCTTTACCTTACAAACAAGTGTTTAAAAGGATAGCCAGAAACTCGCAAAATATATTACTGGTAATCCCATCTTCATTGTTGTCCAACTATTTCACCTTGTCAAGCAATTTTTCTTTTGTTTTTGTTTTAGTAAACAGTTAAACAGTAAGTGAATAATGTTTTTTTTTAGATAGGCTTTTAAAGTCTTGGGTCTCTAGACCTTTTCCAGTTAATGAAAGTCTAGATTATGCAGGGAATTAATAAGGAGGAAAAACGAACCCAAACTCCACCTCTGCTTGCTCTTATCTTGGCCTAACCAGACTGAAAAATATTAATTTCCATCAGCTTTGGGATCAGTTTATACTTGAGAATTGTAAAATTTAAACTGCAGTAAGTAAAATTATGCTGATGGGAGTTCTCAACATGGTGTACTTGCATGCCAGACCTTTATCTGATCACATTTTCTCATCATCATATCATTAGGGTGATAAATTGATAAGATACCAAAATTCTGTGTATCCTTTTGCTTTGCTTTTTTTACTATTGTACATTCGTATTCCCAAACTTATATTTAAAAAGTCATTGACTTTTCTGTCTCAAATGTCCCCGATGCTTCATTTCCCATTTACTATCAGTGAATTGAAATGAAATATTTTTTTTCTTGTTTGTTCTATCTGTGGCTATTTTTCTTATCTTTAAATGTCTGTTGTGATTAGTGAATCTAAGCTTACTCATTTATCTTGTTCTTCCCACTATGATAGATCTACAATTTGGTCCATATGCCCATTTTTCCACTTTTAGACTCCTGTTTCTATTTATATAAGAGTACATCTTAACACTCTTGCTTATTTTGAATATGTTACAGTATCCAGGTTATCCAAGAATAGCACTTTTGAGGTCCATTAAAAAAAAATCTAGTTATGCAAACCAAAACTGAGCTGTTGACAAATGAATGTTGAAAGTCATAAATGTACTGTGGGCTACCACAAGAACACTAACAGAAGGAAAAGTTAATTTCAAACTTGGCTGAAATCCTGCATTGGGATTTTGCACATCCTTTCAAGGTGTTAATTGCTCAAGTTTTTCCTGACTGTCCCACTTCTAACAATGGTTTTGGTAATGGTTATGCAAACCATAATATGATATTTTAATTCTTTTGGCCTTTTTCTACGTCAAATAATATTCTACTTCTATAAGTAATACTAGAGATTTCAATCTGACTTGTAATCTTTCTGTGTTATATTTTCCTCATCTTTAAAGCAGGGATAATGTAAAATCCTTCTCTCAAAAGATTTTTAAGAAGATTAATGGGATTATTTTACTGTTTCTGGCTTAAGGAACACACTTCATGCTTCTTCTGCCTGCTGGACAAAAAGACAGTGTTTAGGAAGTATATGAAAGGCATAAGTTAGATCTGAAGAGATCTCTGAAAATGTAAAATAGAGGACAATGGAACCAGAAGATAACAGACTGATTCTAGTTCTTAAGTATGAGACATTAAAAAAAAATCAAGAAGACCTGCTGAGATAGGAGTCCATATTATTCTTCCTGATTGGCAAGGGAAGAAAACTTCTTAACTATTGACTATGATTACTATAAAAATTGATAAGTATTGATAATAAAGACATTTGCTCTAGTTGAATTACTGGAAAATCTCTCATCTTCTGAGTCTGACAAAACAATATAGAAGGGACTTTGTCTTGCTACCCTTTTTGCAGTAATTTCTCATAGCACAAAATCACATTAAATCTAAGGCTTTAGCTCATCTTCAACAACTCTAAGACTGAAACACTAAATAAACTGAACTCATAGATTGACTTCATTTGACATTTGTGTAGTTTTTAACTGTGATGTCTTTTTTCAGGTTAAACACATTAAATTTGAAAGAAGAGACATTATCATCTTTAACATATATATGCAACAGCAATGAGAAGCAAGTAGCTACTGTTGTGGATCATAGTTACCATAGCAATGCACCCCCATAGTCACTTAGACATTCTTTTATTATAATAGTGGCTTTAGTAAAGAAGAATGCCAAAGTTGCCAATAGCACTGATGTGGTTTCCGGTATTACAGTTTTTCACTGTTTACAATAAGATAACTCTATTAGCAGGTGGACGTTTGCCACTGAAGGAACATGAAGAAGTAAATTAGAGACTTAGTTTTAAGTTCCTTTGTTCCAATCTGAATAATTGTTTGTAAATAATCCCCTGAAATCAGTAACATCAGGCCCAGGACAACCCACTGAAAAACCAAGCCAATGTCCACTGAGGGATATTCTCTTAAATTTGGAGCAGTCTTATCAAGTTCATACTTATATAAAAAAATACAAAAAGAAGAATACTATACTTGAAGATGCAAAGAAAGAGAAAAGAGAACTTAAAATAATTTTGCAGATTTTGATATTCAAGTTCGGTGCTATAACCAGCAAACGTGCATATCATGATGATAAAGCACATTTGCTAGTATGTTGATTCAGCAAAATAACTTGTAACATTATTCAGCTGTTCAAAGCACATAATGCTTGCACAGGAATTAAAAGAAGGAAGAATTTGAGGAAAAATGCCAAATTACTCATGACAAAAATTCCATAGAGACAGTATTTCCGTGTTGTGCTGCTGCATATACAGTATGGTATGGGCATGAAATTGAGCCCCATTAAAAATACTATGATTATTTATAAATAATGGGACCTTGTTACTTTTTTTCATTTTCACTTGCATGTTAAGCATGAATTAGTATTGTACACAGACAATTAAAGCACCATTTACTGCAGCTGTTTACTGGTTAAAGGACATTTCCTACCACCTCTCACATGGCATATTAACCCAAACAATTTCGATATTCTTTTTCCAGAATCACAATACTAATTTCACTTTGCCTTACAGTACATGATATAACATAGTAAAATAGATTTTGAGTCTGCTGAAAGCAGAACACAGAACAGCAGTCATGCTACAAGTCCTTCCTCGGACAGCTGCAGTGTTCCTCTGCAGTGTACCCCCCCAACAAAAAGAGTCAAAATATTCAGAAATCTCAGGCATACCCCCTGAAGCCATTCCTGCAAAGCATGTATGTACAAGCAGTCTGTGTGAACAGAAATATGGAAACTCTTGATTATAATGGTGCAAAACTTAGAATTGTTCTTCCTAGCACATCTTTCTGACTTGCCTGGTGAAAGTGACAATAATCTGTGTTTTCAGAGTGGTACGGTGACTCTGTGATTGAATGTGGGAATGGGTCTCTACACACTTTATATATATATTTTATTTATATACATATACATATATATATATTCACAAAAGCAGGATACTCCAGACTATTCCACAGTACCTGCAAGGATTTTGAGATCGGTGTAGTTTTGAATAGCTACTCATTCAGTAGTCTGAAATAGAAGAGCTCAGATTGAAGTGCTCTAGTAAGCCAGTCAGTTACAAGAATATTACACAGAGTTGCTGGATTATCTGTTCATTCTAAACTGTTTAATTCCATGTGTGTGTTTGCTTTCTCATTATGGAGTGGGAAAGCTTGGATCTAATCAAGTCTTCTTTCAAATCAATATACTAGATGATAATTTAATGCTGTGTAAGATGTCTCCATAGCCATACAGCCTGTGATTTTCACAGTCTCTTGATGTCTCAGAAAACAGAGGGAATACATTATATCCACTAACATTAAAGGTCTATGCATAACTCCAACACAACATTGTTAGGGGACACGTAAGAAATCCACATACAGAGCAGGTAACTGCTGGAATGACACTTTGCAACGTGCAGCAACATGAGACCCTACTGCTGAGCTGCTGAAAAGCAGCCCTCTGTAACTAAAATATTCTGCTATATGTCAGAGAACTTCAGGCACCTGCACTCCACTGATGGTCTGTATTTTTGTTCCAGTCACCAGAATCTTTGATGAATTACATTGTCATACATAATTAAGTCTCTACAGGAAAACTACTGTGGTTTATTTTGAAGCTTAGTCAGAAGGCAACTCTAGAAAAACAGGCAATGTGTATTGTGTGGTGCATTACCTAGTTTATTTTGCATTCCCCTACACCTTGACACGGATTCGCTTTTGCCCTTGAAATGGATCACTCCCAGATCATGCTTTTTAAGAGATACATCTGTCACTCTTGCAGAATTAAGTGTTTTTTACTCAGTTGCTCTCCCTCCTTTACTTTTACTTACCAACTCTGCCTCACTTTTTTTTCACTTTTCAGTCTTCCAAATAGAGTTTCATTTTCCAGTTCCTTTGTTTCTTTAAGCCAAATTTATAAATCTGTGAATCAAAATTATAGCCACATTGTATAAAAAGGCAGCATCCACCTTCTTTTATGCCTTGTAAAGAACCCCCAAAGTCTCCAATGAAAACCAGTCAAACCAGAAATAGTGACTTTATGCAATTCAGAACAAGTTTTTGGATCTGTTTAGAAACAGCAAATTTATTTATTTGTTTATGCACTTGCAACATCAAATGGTTTAAGAACACTACATTATTGCTGGAAAAGCATATTAGCTAAACTACTTGAAACACTGTTTTACTTCAAAATGACATATTCCCTATAACTGAGCAAATGAGAAAGCTTGAGAAACAGGCAATTCAGAAAACAAGTTAATTAGATAGATTTGTTTAAATTTGGATTTGTTAGTGACTTAGTAAGCTACAGACTAAATAAGGTCAGATGAAAAAACAGTACCAGTATGTAAACGACCAAACATGTTTGGCTAGTGAGTTTGGAGTTCATATCCAGAAAAAAAAAATCAATTAATCTTTCAGGATCTACTATTATTTCAAATATGGCACCAAGCGAAGGAAGACTATATGTATTTATTTCATAATAAGACCAGTGGTTTGTAGACTAGAACTTGCTGATTTGATGTTTTAACTCTACACCCAGAATTTAACAAGTATGTTGAAGGAAATACGGTCACACTTGAAACACTAAGCTGTACAAGTTCCCTGTACACATTCAACAGACTTGACAAAATCTCAGTATGATGGATTCTTTAAGCTGTTCTAATCCATGTAAATGTCAAAACAAAAGTACGCAGGGAGGTAAGTACAAGCAAATGTAAAAAGACAAATGTATTTCAAATGTTCCAGATACTGAGCATTTAAATTTGCATAATATGGAAATGAAGTAACTGGAATATCCAGTCTCCTAGGTTTTTTTGCATCCCTACTGAACTTTAGAGACTGAGCAGACAACATGAAGGTTGTCTTGGGGAGTACAGGCTCACTTTAAGAGAAGCAGTATTGAAAGAATTAAGGCTTTCACTTTTTTTTTTAAATCTCTTTTTTGATCTCTTTTTCTCTGTTCTGTGCAAGTTTTCCAGGACGGTTCTTAGCCTGTGGTGGCTAACACACACACAAGGAGCGGGGAGGCAGCAAGAACAGCAGGCTGGTTCTCCACTCAGCTGGCTGCACGGCTGCCGCCTGCGGGATCCTCTCTCCCGATTGGGGATGGAGTGCAGGCGTTCCACGATGTCAGGTTCAGCGTCCCAGAGTGAAACCCGCTCACTACCAAACACACGAGCTGCCCTGTCTGAACCCCACGGGGCAGCGCGAGCAGTTTAGCCCACACGTGGCTTCTACTGAATATTCTGTGTAGTATCTTTGGTTTAAGCTAAACTAGAGCTACGTTTCATCTAAGTAATCTTATTATCTGAAAGTTAGATGAGAAGTCTCTCTGAGAGCACGCTTTTCCCCCGTGTTTCTCGACTCTATTCATTCTTCGCAGATGATAACGTCTTGTGTTTTGTGGTGAACAGACGCGTCTTCTGTAAACCCCTCAGCTTGCAGCCTTTCCCCATCTCGAGCGCAAGGTCACAGCGCTGGCTCCAGAGCTGTAAATTAGCGAGAGATTTGACTGTTGCGAAGTTCCTAACAGCATTAAAATGAATCCTTGGGAAGTAACAGAATATAAGTAAGACTAATGGGAAAATTTAAACACACTCATTTCAGTAGGAAATCTGCTCTGTCCCAGCTCTCGTCTGCGGCACTCGATGGAGATCGCCCCTGGCAACTCCACAACGAGCCTCAGAGAGTCCCTTTGCCGTCATTTTCGCTCCCACCACGGGGCGGGGCACGAGCCGCGGTCCCCGGGGCGGGCGGCAACATGGCGGCGGCGCGGCCCGCCCCTCGCGAGCGGCCCCTCCCCGGGGCGGTGCCCGAGCCCCTCCCCTGCGCCCTCCCCCGCGCGAGGCCCCGTCCCCGGGCTCGAGGCGCAGCCAATCGGCGCTCGCGCAGGCCCCTCTCCCCGCGCCCCGCCCCTTCCCGCGCTCGCGCGGTTGTCCCCGCCCAGAGGCTCCGAGCCGCAGCCGGCCGGCGCTCGCGCAGAGGCCCCGCCCCCTCCGCCGAGTAGCAGCTAATCGGCGCTCCCGGAGGGGTCCGGGCCCCGCCCCTTCCCGGGCGACAGGGAGGGGCGGTGGCGGCGGGCGGTGCTTCCCGGCCCCGCCCCGGGGCGGTCCCGAGCGGCCGGCGGGGCCGCCGGCACCTCCCCCCGCCCGCCGCCCGCTCAGTAACTTGGCCGCCGCGCGCCGGGCGAGGCGGAGAGTCCGCTCGTCGTCGGCGGGGCGATGCTGCGGGCGGTGCCGCTCAAGTTGGGCCGGCTCTACCGGTACGCGAAGCTGGCGGTGCTGGGCAGCCTGGCGGCGGCGCTGGTACTGAACACGCAGTCGCTGCTGGGCTCGCTGCAGCGCAACGAGCTGTCGGAGCGGCGGTTCCTGCAGCTCAATAAGTGCCCGGCGTGCTGGGGCACCAGCTGGTGCCGCAAATTCCTAAACGGGCAGCTGCGCCTCGAGAGCTGGGGCCGCCTGCGCCTCCTCGACGCCTTCAACGTGAAGAACGTGTACTTCGCGCGGTACGGGGAGCCCCGCGAGGGCAGCCGCCGCGTCGTGCTCAAGCGGCTGGGCTCGGCGCGGGAGCTCGCCGACATCGACGCCAAGATCTGCCGCCGAGCCACCGGCAGGGGCCGCTGCGACCTGCCGCAGGCGCTGCCCGCCACCGAGTTCGCCAGCCTCAACGGCGACGTGCGGCTGCTCACCCCCGGCGCCGTGGAGGGCTGGTCCGACCTCGTGCACTGCCCCTCGCAGCGCCTGCTCGACCGCCTCGTGCGCCGCTACGCCGAGACCAAGGACTCGGGCAGCTTCCTCCTGCGCAACCTCAAGGACGCCGAGCGCATGCAGCTGCTCATCACGCTCGCCTTCAACCCCGAGCCGCTCGTGCTGCAGGTGAGCCGCGGGCAGGACCGGCCGGCGTCGGCTCTGCCCCTCCCTGGAGCAGCGTTCGTGTCCCTCACCCCCTCCCCGAAGTCGTCTCCGTCCTTTCCCCCCCCTCCCCAAGCAGCTTTCGTCCCCTCGTCCGTCCCCCCCTCCCCAAGCAGCTTTCGTCCCCTCGTCCGTCCCCCCC
>WAAB01008848.1:13205-45033 GCA_013389865.1 Piaya cayana
CCAAAGCGGTCTTCGTCCCCACATCCCCCCAGCCGTGTCACCCCGAGTTTAACAGACAGCGGGTAGAGACTTGACAGTAATGCTGTTGTGCTTTCCTTGTCAAAAACTGACTCAGGTGATGTCATGTTCCTTTATGGACGAAATATAATTTTTGGTTTTCTGTTGGTAAAAATGAGAAATAGCTATTTTATAGTCTACACCCTGACAAATAAATGAATGGCATTCTCTTTTCAGCAGTTGCTTATGTAGGTTAGTAAGAGGACTGTTCACGTGCGCAGACCAGAAATTTGTGCTTCCATATGTCATGTAAAGTTTTAGGTGAAAAATCTGCAGGAAGCTGGTTTATCCTGTGGCACTACCCAGTTGCTTCTGTTTTATATCTGTTTAGATTGGGAGCTTTGCATTTTTGGCTCAACACTGTCGAGGGAGCTCCAAGTATGCCTTCAGTGTGTTTGGACGTGCAGTTGTTTTGTCCAACTACTGAGCTGTCCTTGTCTTTATCTAATGTACCATAAAAAGAATATTTGCAAATGTATTTGAAAGCTGCAGGATTACTGTTACAAACATCTACCCTTGCTCTGGTGAGAGACCGAGAAATCAAAGCCCCCAAAAGCAGTGGTGCAGGCTTTACCTGCTGGTAAATTCACCTACCGATTCATTTCCAGAGAATGCATTTATGAGCTCCACTTAATTAAATCTATGGTTTTGGATAGTATGTCTCCTACCCTCCAGTCTTCCTGTGTAAGCTCTTAGGTTTTGTTTTAAAAGTTTGTAGTTTGGTTCTCAGCAGACTCAGGGTATAGTAGAGTCATAGAATAGTTGGGGTTGGAAGGGACCTTAAAGATCATTTAGTTCCAATGCCCCCTGCCATAGGCAGGAGCACCTCGCTTCCATTTTGCTGTGAAGTTGCTCCTGAGCTTAGTGAAAAAAGAAACTGCACTTATGTAAGAAAATGAAAACTTACTTGCTTTGCTGAGTAGATTTGGAAATTCTTTAAAAATCTATTTGTATTCCATACAAGTTTGGGGTTGAACACTGCTTCCAACACAATAAGCATAGCCCTAGAGGGCCAGAACGCAGCTCTGTGTTTCCCTGTAGTTTGTGGGCCCAGTGTGTTCTGTACAGACAAAGGGTATGGTACGATTGCGGCATTCACTGTTGTGTGGTGGATCAATGGCAGTAGGTTCAAGAGCCTTAATTCCTGTCTGCTTCTTGATAGGCTGTGCATGAGCCCAGAGGCTGTCAAGCAAATCTATTGGGAGATGGAAATCTTTGCACTAGAACTTAACAAGCACTTTGCTCACCATGTATCTCAGTGAAGGTGCTGCTGAGAGCAGAGTAGGGCATGCTCGGGGGAAGCCAGGCAGCCTTTACCAGTCCAGAGTGTGGTAAAGTTATCTGTCACCTCTTATCAGATCAAAAGTGTTTTGTGCAGTGTTGTATACTGACGAACAGGCATAACCTGGAAAACCTTTCTGGGGAATTTGAGGACAGCTTTGTGTGTTGGAACACTCTTTAATACATTCTCCAGAAGAGTATTCATCCAGCTGGGCAACGGGTGCTGAACGTTCCCTCTGTTGGAAATGAAATATTTTTTGTATATGAATCTGAATGATCTCCTCTCATTTGTGTAACATGTATGATAAGTGCCTCATTCTCTGCCTCTACCTGAGAAACATGTAAGGAATGGATAATTCTGTATTATGTAGGTTTTGCAAGAGTAACATGTAAGGCACTATGTATGGGAGGGGTGAAATTACTTTCCAGAAGTGATAGCTGTCTACTGAGAAATAAGATACATAAAATACCTTCTGTTGTAGTTTCTGCAGTATTGATGAGGGCAGATACTGGCAGAGGAATAAGAACCTGCAGGCTTATTCTAAAAATGAGCCACTTCCAAGAAAGGAAACCTGCATGATGTCATGTGCATAATCAGATTTTAATTTTAAGTAAATAAATGAAACATTTAAGCATTTAACTGAGGCTGGCTGGCTGTCACTGGAAGGCATAAGGAAAAGTATTGCTAGTTTTTTGCCCTGAGGTTTTCTTGAAACACTACTGTGGCTGTTTAAAACACTGACATGAATAGCAGTTTTGATTTAGAAGCAAAGAACTTCTAAATACTTAGTGTTCAGTGCATTTAAGTTCTGTGTTCTTGACGTTGCAGGAGCAGCCAGATGTAAATAGGCAGTAAATTTAAAGCTTGATCTTTGATATGTAACAGAAGATTCACTTTAATCATCTACTAGAGCTGTTAATTTGTGGATTATAAGACTTTTAATCAAAGCTTGGGATTTTAGCTTGAATCCTGTTCGGAGTATGGATTAGCCCTAAAGTGGTGTTGCTTACAAGCTACGCGTTGTCACAACTGACTGACACCTTTTCCTGCAGGAAGTTTTCAGGTAGCACTTTAACCTGTAGCATGATATCTTCTGTTACAAGTCTGAATGGTAGTAAGTCAACACAGTTTTGTATAGATTACTTATTGTAATCTTAATATTGGTATCTTTATAGCTTTCTTGTTAACCTTCTTTATCCTCATTTGTTACAGTTGCATAGGTGTGCTCAGTGAATGATTCATCCTCTTTTGCCATTTTACTTCATGAGGTAAATGGGAGGATGGCTCTGTTGTTATTCAGTACAGTTTACATCTTTTCTGGATGTTAATGTATTTTATCTCACCTCTCGCCATTTTTTATCTGAGGTCATATTTGAGTGAAATAACCTGTATGCAAGGCTCAGCTTGAAGTGTAGATGTTCAAGGTCTAACTTCTGAAAGGTTTGGGTTTTTATCCTTACTCTTCCTAAAACTCCTTTCCGGCAATAAAGGCAAATACCTTTTAGTAAAACAAGCTCTGATCTGTAATCAAAATGTCATACATCTAAACCAATGTTCTGTGTACACGTTAACAGCTTATTCAGACAAAAGCAACAGCAAAACTTGCTGCTGTTCCCTTGAACACATTTAATGGAAAACAAAGTATTTCAAATAGGAGTTGCTTGGAGGATAGGATCAATATGTGACATCTGATTCATGTTAGAATGTGATGACTGTTAGAACCACTATGGATGTAAGTAGATTTATCCTTACCTATGACTTTTCACAGACCACCCACCTTCTAGTCTGTCTTTTAAAAATAACTGTAGGGGAGAAACTTTTCTGTATTTTTTTTAACGATGATGTGAGATCAAGTAATGGATGATCAGCTTTATGAAGTAACATGATTAATTTTTGTCTTCACTGGCAGATGGAATCATAAACTTACTGTTACAAAACCAAAAATGTTTGCTGCCTGTTGTTAATTTCCGTAGATGCTAAGGTGGTTGCTCAGTCTTTAACTCTTATGAAAATTACTGTTATTATTATTCCTTTTCCCCAATGCCCAATGAGTTCTTTTTTTCCCACCAAGGCAGTTTTACAGAGCCATTTCAGGAAATAGTTAAGCTTTCTGTAGACGTGCTTCTTACTTTCTGTGGAGCTCCTGCACTGCTCTGCCAGCCTCCTGATTTTCCATTTAAAGCTGCTGTGGTTGTGCCCCCTCAGTTGCCGTACTGCGAGCCATGGTATGCAACCCTGAGTTATCCAACACATGGTATCCTGTGGCAAAGTTTTAGGTTTTATACTTAAACATGAAAAAACCCTCCAAAGCCAACAAAGCCCCAAAACCATGACAACGCAGAGAATTCTTTTTTCTGGGAGTTGGGGAAACCACAGTCGCTACTGCTGAAGTAAGAAATTCTTTACATATAAGAAAATGGTGTGTGGTTTTTTGGGTTTTTTTTTGTTTGGTTGGTTTTTTTTGTTTGGTGGTTTGTTTTTTTTTTTTAGAGTGTCCAAGTTGTATTTCGTATAAGGTCTTAAAGTTAACTGTGTAAAGATGGATTACATCTGTCCTGGTGAAACTGAAACATGGGTTCTGTTTGTTGTAGCAAAAATGCATCTACAACTAGTCTTGCAGTGCTTGGCAGTGCCTTTGTGCTGGCTATTGTGTTGGTGCTCTGTTCGGCCAGATGCACCATTACAATGACAGTGCATTTGCTTTGTTTTCACAGACAGCTTGATATTTGCACACAAACTTTGTGGTTTAAAATAAGAGTAAATGCTTGCAAGTATTGTGGGTTTCTTTTTTTCCAAGCTATAGAAGATGTCTGTGAATTATATCCAGGGTTTGTTAATTCGACTTTGTCTGGAGCTGTAGCTTTTAACGGCCTTTTTAACAGCTTTAAAATATGGAGTTTCTTTAAAGAATGATGGCAAATGTTTATATCTTATGTGTAAATTGCAAGTCTCAAAGCCTTTTATTTTCCTGACTCTTGAGGAAAAATTCTGGTACCTGTATGGAAAAGAGCAGTATTCTGCATTTTTTAATAGATTGTGTAAGTCATTGCCCTTCCCTCAGGTATGTATTTGGCTTTCTAAATAGTTAAGTTTAATGACTTTATTTTTCTCACAACTTCTGATCATTATTATTCCTTGTAGAAGAAAAACAACCAACCAACCCAGCAACAGCTGTATCTCTGTTCCCGGTATAATTACTCTGCATAAAGAGCCACATAACCTAAAATTTTTCTGGTTTGTCTTCATGTCATTGTTGGGGCTTCTGTTTGCTTTTATCAGCATCTGGTAAACATGTATTCAGACATTAACTGTGTTCTCCTTGAGGCAGTTGCTTGTGTTGAATTCACTCAAAGTAGCAATTTAGCCAAATGTTTTACAGAATTATTTTGCTGATCCATACATAACTCAGTAAGAAGTAAATGCGGAACTCTTCTTGCTTGGAATGCCTTTTTTTGTCTTTTTATCATACTCTGTTTGAATCATAGGTTATTTTCTGTAGTTCTATTCTAAATACAGTGGTAGAATACCATCCGTTTTAGTACTTGATATCTTTTCAACTTTCTTAATTGGCTCAATTTGGAATGTTTGAAGATAGTGTAGAAATTCTTCAAGTTATTTTCGGGTATCTATTAAGATGAATGTCTTAATCTAGAGTCTGTTGAGAAGTCACTGTACAGACTTAAATAGAAATCCTCTTGACAAACTGTAACTGAGCAATTTTCAGTAACACAAAAAAAGTGTTACCCCACATTCCAAACCTTGGAATACCAGTGTTACCCATTTGCTTCTGATATGTCTGATATAGAGGGGGAGCTGCGTTTTGTTTTCCTGAATTGAGTAATTGAGGCTTTGTTTTAGTGTCTTTGATTCTGCAAATTAACTTCCAGAAATAAAAGTAGGCCATTTCTGCTGGAATGTCTTAATAGTGATATATTCCAGACTCATAACTGATGAGAAGTAGATAGTGATCATTTTCATCTGTTGCTATTTAATCTCAACAAGCTTCTACAATCTAATTTGAACAGGTAACAATCACTACAACATTAAATTTTCTGTGTTATGACCATTGCATTTAATCATTATTCATTAATATGTTTGGAGAAATGACGTAACACTGCTGACATAGTGAAATATAACTTTCACAGTTTAAGTGTTCAACTTACCCATTGAGCAACTTATTATTTTTAATGGGTTTATATTTGCGTTTTTGTCCTGTAGTGTGTGTGTTAAGGCTGGTCTGTACTTCTTGTTGGCATGAGTTTTATGTAGTAACTGGTTGAAATGTAGTAAAACTGAACAAAAGTCAGATAAATGAAAGAAATGTAGTTGCAATGGGCATACTGATCGGGGATGTTCAGTGAATATTGGGACTATTCAGTAAAATCCACTCTTCACTCACTGTGTGTCTAGGCTACATATGTGCATGATTAACTTCAGTGGGAGTTTTAGTTGAATGTTGAATGATTTGGCATACAGTTGAGAATGAAATTGGTGTCATTTCACTCACCAGCATTCAGAAATACATGCAAATACATATCTTCTAGAATGCTGATCAATTCCTGACAAAAGAAGGTATCTGTGTTCAGACTGTGCTTTTTAGCTGTCTTTGATCTGGAAAGTTTCATTGTATGATCTGATCTCCATGTCTGCGTCATTATGGAGTTGTACTTGTTTGCCTTGGTGACTAACATAAGTGCTACTTCTGTTTACACTGCAGAATCAACAGTGCTTGGTGAGAGTGAACAAATTTTCTTCCTTTTGAGGAAAAGCATCTTATTTAAATTCTGCTTGCCCTGCCAGTCTGTGCATGGGCAAACACAGTGTAGTGGGATGGTTTTGACAGAGACGTCACTAAGCATACAGTTTTGCCATGAAAATCTTCAAGATCATAAGGAGCAGAGAGGGAGGACCCATTGTGTTTTGCATATGTTTTCTTAACTCCGTTATATTGAAGGTGTAGCTCTTTCTTTGCCTGCTTGTTTTCTGTGTTGTTTTTTTTTTTCTTTTTAATTGAACTCCCGTTATACAAAACTTGTTAGTGCTGTGTAGGATCTTCTAGAGTAGTTTTGAACATAGGAAGTAAATTTTTTCAGTGGCACAATGGAACAGTAGCTAAAAGACATCAGTAGTTAATTAAACCATTTTGGATTTTTGGGAGCTTGATTATTAGAACAAATTATATGCTTGATTATGATAAACTAATATTCTTCTGAGTGTTTAATTCAAAAGGGATTTGTGTTACTGCAGGCTACAATAGGCTGTATCAGCTTAAGGCTGGTCTGTCTTTACTGCATGATCGAATTCACTGCTCTGGACATTCAAAACCAGGGGCAGATTTGTTTGTCTTCTCATGTTTAGACAGATGGAAGCGAGGGAGATGAATGCACTAGTAGTGTGGTTCTTGCTTCAGTGAAATGATAAATTCACCCTATTAATACTCAATATTTATTCTGAGACTACAGTGTATTTTTTAAAAGACAAATGTGGTATTATTCGTTAGGGAACAAAGTGTCTTTTGTCCTTTTGACAGGATTTGCTTAGGCTTTTAAGCCTTGCTTAAAGAGATGTAGCTACACTAATTAGGGCAACTAAAATATTTTTGATGTGTATGTGACACTGGGAATGGAGGTAGCAGAAATTCTTTTGTCGTATTTTCCATCTTTCTGTTAGAAGATTGTACATATTTCTCTGTGAATAGAGAAAGATAACTTTAATGAGGGACGAGTTACTCAGTTACCTGTTTATAGTTTTTCATATGCATTACTGTATTTTAAAACACTTTTAAAAGCTTAATTGTCTGTGGTTTCCATGGCATTTGTGTGTATACTCACAGATAAAATGTGAGTGGGTGCATCAGAATTGCAGATTCTTTTGTCAGATAGCTGTTTCTGGTTTTGAACGAGAGCTAAGTTTTTATCCTGATTTAAAAGTATACATTTAGCAATCTTCAACAAATAGCACATTCAAGTACCAAATTATCTAAATAAATATTTATACTACTAGTAATTTGAGAATGAAAAAAACACCTATTATGCATTACAGAAATCTGAGGGTTTTGACTGCTACCTATCTACTAAGCTTTTAGTTTCTGTGTGTCATAGAAAACATATTTAATGACTACAAATCTGTGTTCATGTCTTACTGGCTTTCACAATTGCAATACACTAAGAAAAAGCATCCTTGTGTTAACTGCAGTCTCATCTAGAAAGATGGTTTCAAAATAGAATGGCACAAAATGCTACAAATCTGTGCTTGCAAAGATAGCAGATCTGCACTTCAATTAATATTCTTGTCAAATTCAGCGAGTGAATATAAACTGCTGAATGAGGTACTTGTACGTGTTTTTATCCTCTTCTTCGGCCTCTGACTTGGGTAATGAAGTGTAGATGTGGCTGTTACATGCCAGTTGGAAGGGAGCCAAAACAGAGATGTGGTTTGTACATGTGCAGATGTTGGCAGGATTCCCTGCACTCCTGTTGTCAGAAGATCTTTTTATTGCCATGGAGTTAAAAAATATACACTTGTTACAGTGTGGCACATACGCAGATGTTTTACTGGTAATGTTTGGGGTATTCACTTCTTAATAAACCAAACTGCTTCTAGGATTTCTTGTGTGAGATGAAATTCAGTGTACAAAATGCAGGAAACATAATAGATGTATTTTGAAGACCAGTGTACCATTGTGACTAATGCGGTGCTTTCAAAATTGGTTTAATCCCTTACATAAATCCCTGCTGCTCCTGGAAAGGAAAAGTCCTCTTAGCTCTTTTCCTCTCTTCGGCACCTGGCTGTTCAGGCCTTCTTCCTTCCTTTCGTAAGTACTTGCATGTGTTGATGTGATGAGCTGGATCAGGCTACTGATCCAACTGAACACCAGCCGGGCAAGTACCAGCTACTTTGCTTTCCTAATGATGTGAAGGAGGAGGTGGAAATGAGTATGCTTGATGGGTTGGGAAGGATGGACACCTTTGCTTTTGATGGCATAACGTGGCCTTTGCGATGTTCAGCTAATCAACTGTTGAATTTATGCGTGGAAGGTATAAATTGAAGGCATAAGAAGAGCAGGACTGGATTATAGGAGAGAGGCGGAGAAGAAAAGGAGTGGGATGTTCCAAAGTCAGACTGAAATAAAAGTACTGAGGTTGTCATTGCTGTAGCAATTGAACTGAATGTATTGTATTGAGTGTTGGTCAAGTGCAGCAATATGAAAAAGTTACATACAGTTAGTGAAATCTGTCAACTCTGTGTTTATCAGAAAACGTAGTCGGGTAAATTCTCTCCAATTTAAGATGTAAATTTGGTTTTATAAGATATGGATAAAGTAGACTTGTATGGGTACAGGACTGAGAGATACATCTATTCAGACTTCATCAATACTTAACTGTGTGACTTTTTCCTGATACATACCATTAGGTGGTATTTTGAATTTTCCTGTGTGCCCCTTGATCCCACCCACAGGAATGAAAAATTCTTGTTTAACCAGAGTTGTCTGGAGAGTGTGCCTTAGCTAGAATAGCCTGGGATGGATGTTCAGCTTCCAGTAGACTCAGTGTTAACCAGTGTTAACACATAAACCAGGGGGTATTTTTACTGTGTCAAAATTACATTTAAAATATTAAATAATTTTTAAAACTGTAGATAAATAAAATGCAGGTACAAGTTAAGCTGGTGCAAGTTAAGCTGGTTCTTAGCCTTTGTTTTAGATACGGGCTCAGTTGGGGCCTCCATAACATTTTATTAAATGCTTTATAATTATATCAGACAAAGTGTTCTAATGATTGATAAGTAATGCCCTTTTAACAAAAGCCACTTAAATGTGAAATTAGGCATTTTTCATTTGTGCAAACTAGAATGCTCATCTAATTAACGAGAGTAACTGGATAGTATCGTAAGGCTTGCATTTGGACTGGAAATCTTAAAAGTTATAATCCTGTATGCTTTGAATGCTACCTTCTGTTGAGTATTTAATGGTTTTATAAATAACATACTTTAAGCATTTCTATTCTTAGCTTTATAAAACTAAATATGTAATAAAGGCTGCCCTAACGCTGGAGGATGAAGTAATTCAGCTTCTCCCCAGCGTGGGATCAGAAGTACATCAATTCTTTATGTGACAGGTATATATTTAAAGAATATATAAGGTGTGTATGTATGTGTCTCTGTGTGTGTGTATATATGTATATAAAAATATGTATGTCTGTGTGTGTGTCTGTATAAATGTTCTTTACTTGATGTTATGAAAACAAGGATTGGCAGTGAGTCACTTAGCGTAGAAGTTGGCAAGGAGCATGCCTCTGGAGCAGAAATGTCAATCCTCAATCTTCTCTGTCTGAAAGGCTTGTAGAAGGACAGAAATCAGCATATGCTGTAGGTAAGTAAACTGGTTTGCTGGGCTGGAGGCTATAGGTCTGTGCTGGAGATTTAAATTGAGAACCATATGGAATGTTAAGAGTGCTGTTCTCCAGTACCAGTCGTGCGGAATCGGAAGGGAATGCCCAAAACTTTTGTTCACCTTTTTTTCTTGGGCTAGTGGTGAAGTGTGGTCTAGACTCTCAATAACAACTGTTCTTTTTCCCTAGTCACCTCTGTATAGTTTTGTACTTAATATATTGATTCAGAATGAGTGAGAAAGGATTTGTAGCTGCATGTGAATAGCTGAGATAGGTTGTACCATGGAAGCACTTGTGTTGCCCATCTGTAAGAGAGGCTAGAGAGGCTTTGATGTGCTTCAGTAAACCTTTTCATTAGCACCACTTGTACTTATACGTTCTATAACTAGGAATCCAATTTTCTAGTGAAATGACTGAGCAGGTAGAGACAAGGCTTTTACCTTCTCAAATCTGCAGTAGTTCTGAAGTTCTAAAAATATGATACAACCATGAGAAACTATTGTTGTGGTCCGGAGCAAGTGTTCCTGTTTTGCTTTTTCTGCATGTGTGTTTACTAGCAGCGTCTTTTAAAAGATAGGAAAGACAGCTATAAGAATTTTTCTCTTGTATATTGCTAGAGTATTCATTGATCCAATGACCTTTTGGGTCAGAGGCCAGTTATCAGTATTTGTAATGAAGCTGGTTCAGGTGACAAGAGCATACTTACAGAGAAAATGACTGGCGAAATCTGCAGATAAACATTATGAGTTAAGATTGGAGTGTGTATTGATGTATGTTATTGTATTAACTATTGTGAGCAAATCTATTCTTTTTTCCAGGACTTTTTTTAAATACTACATTTAAAACTCTTAATGTGTGAATTGAACACAGCTTTGACTTTGCTGTTTGCATTTCAAGTATTCATTCTTGGTGGTAGATACAGCTTGCAGTTCATTATGTGTTACGGAGCTTCTGGTGTTTCTGAGCAGCACTGGGCTTCTAACCTTAGCTTACTGTCAGCTGGTGCCCAGTGCCTGAGGTAAAATGATTTAAACTTTATGTCAGAGGAAGCACAGACATAGGTAAAACGAAGGATTGTTGTAGGGGAGGTGGTGGTTCTAAGGTGACGGTGACTGTCAGGTATGCAAGCACTCTAGCTTTTCTAATTCTGTTTTTAAGTGGGATACATACACAGTGAGTGCTTGGCACCTCTTCCCTGACTGGCTGTTCAGATCTGTTCTATCTGGTGTGTTTCTTTCCAATGTTTCTTCTCTCAATTTACCATAAATGTTTTCTACCTCATGGGATTCCAGGAGGTATAAAGCTTCCATTTAGACTGAAACTCACCATGCCATCCAACCCAAGTGTGGCAAAACCTTTGCTACATCATCATTGCAGAACTGAGTTGCTTGTGGTGACATGATAGCAAAGTAGTGCATGAGCAAGGAGCCTTTGCATATAGGCTTATCTCCTAATTGTTAGTTACGTTATATTATGGTTTGTTATACTCTAAGTGTTAACTTTTGTGCATTTCGAGCTTCTTAGTTGGATATTTTTGTATACATAGTATGATACATAGTATGAAGAATACTTTAAATGGTTGTTCAGATAGAAGTCTTAGGGCACATTAAGCACAACTGAAGTAGAAGAAATATGCTGGTGTGGTTTTTTTTTATTATTGTATTTATTATTTGTGGTGTTTTACTACTATTCAGTCTTTTATGTTAACTTCCAAGAAAGCTACTGGAGACAGACTTTACTTTTGATGAAAATATCATGTGGCTATGTGTGATAAACACACAGATTATGTATGTAGCAATTAATCAGGAGGTAGATTATTAAGTACAGGAGTTATAAGAAATGGTAAACTCTGTTCTGTAATCCTTTCTATGAGAGATCTTCAAGTGAGAGGATCCTCAAAAGAATACAGTCATCTGGGGAAAATGGGAAGGGGAGTGTTTGGGAAGTGTCACTTATTAAAGCTTTTTCCTTTAGGTTATTAAAAATCATTGGGTTTTATTAAAAATAATTTGTTTTAATAAAAAATATCAGATGCAAAATTATCTTAGTGGGAAGTACACTTGCATTAGTACAACAGATGTGTATAAACTACCAATAGAGATATGTGTGTGAATATGTGTGTATGTATAGTGTGTAGAAAGCTAGATGTGGTTGTATATTATCTCAGGCCTTCTGAATCTTTCCCTTCAGCAGTCCAGCAGCACTTCTTGCTCAAATAAATATATTCTGTGGGGTTTTTTTTCCCTTTACCTCCAAAATTTTGAAGTATGTGCAGGTCTTGTGTTGATGGCTACTTACAAGTGTCTCTCCTAAATTTCATTTAACAGCCTTGCAATCTTTCAAAACCTAAGCTATTGTGTATTAATAAAAACTTTAAAATATCTTTTTATATACAGAGTTTTCCATCTGATGAGGGTTGGCCATTCGCAAAGTATTTGGGAGCATGTGGAAGAATGGTGGCTGTCAATTACGTTGGAGAAGAGCTGTGGAGTTACTTTAATGCACCATGGGAGAAACGAGTGGATCTGGCCTGGCAATTAATGGAAATAGCTGAGCAGCTGACAAATAATGACTTTGAATTTGCACTCTACCTCCTTGATGTCAGCTTTGACAACTTTGCGGTTGGACCGAGAGATGGGAAAGTTATCATTGTAGATGCAGAAAACGTTCTGGTAGCAGACAAAAGGTTAATCAGACAGAGTAAGTCTCTTCTTTCTCTCCTTTTTCATCACCCCATATTTCTTGCTTCTTTCTCTGAAAGCACAATGTTTAAAATATGTGTAGTGGCTAAATACCCATTTTGTTGGCTTATAACTAGACTACTAATTAACAAACTAATTAGCTTTCTTCTGCAATTAGACTACAAATTGACTTGACCAATTTGCAAGTTTTATGAAGCGTTGAGCTTACCTGAACTTGGCTTAGATATGCTTTAAATCTCTCTAATCCTGCCCAAATGACGAGGTGGAGATGGGAGGAGAGGGTTTGGATGTTGGATGGGCTCGTACAGGTGGCAGACAGGTGGGCTTGTCTATCTTAAGTAAAACAGAGTTCCTTTCATCGTGGCATTATATGGGTTTATCTTCCTTTTGAGCTTATAAGGCTAGAGATGTTAAAAATGAAACCCTGGATTCTGCAGGAGTTCATGGCAGTCGGCCTGGTGATTCCCATCTGCTTTGGGTGAATGGGTTTGTTAAGCTTTGCAAATAGACTTTGTATACAATGCTTCTGAATTCACTTCCAAGCTATTATTTTATATCCATACAGTTTTCTATAAGGAAGCATGTTTTTTGGGGCTGAGGGGTTTTCTTTTTTTGATGGTATATTTCCTTTTTTTATTAGATTTATTATGCTTTCCCAAGGAGCTTTATAAGAACTATGTAAGCCTACCAAGAACACCTTTTAAAGTATTGGATATCCATTGCATTTACTTTAGTACTTATGGGCCACACAACTTAACCTAAGTTGACTTTTGGAGCATGTCTGAATTGCTCAGTCATAAAGATGGCCAAATAAATGAACTCTGAAAAAGTTAATGTGTGCATGGAATAAGAGTAAGTAGCTTCATGCAGAAGCTGAATACTGGAAGTGTCACACCTACATCTGTTTTCTGTAGTTCTCAGACTAAATTGGATCCAACTTGGATTGTGCTCTGTGATCAGGAACACAGAAGAGGAATGTGAACACAAGAAAGTTCTCAGTCTTTGTATAAACTTGACATTTAATACTGATTTCATTAATTTTCTGGAACGTTTCATTAAACAATCCGTGTCTAGAGTGATTAATGTGCATGTTTGGGTATTTGAATATGTACATTCTGTCCAATTCCACTGTGCAATATCTAATTGTACTCTACAGGAGATATCGTATTGGAGTTTGCTGAAGTCCTTTTTTTCCCATTCTCCATTGTTGTGTTTTTTCCTATTTTGAGCTTGCTGTTCATTGTACAAATTCTACATCATACTTTCATCATTTTAGCAGCCGTCCTTCAGCATGCTTTTTTCGAGGCTGGCTTGCAGTGCACCATAGATGATTAGACCAGTAGTCAGCTCGAAGACTGCTGAACACACATTCTTCCGTGTACATAATAGTACTAGAAACTATTTGTAAAACTGTGAGACTCCCTGGCAAGGACCTCTTCTCAAAGCTGGCAGTAATCTAGAAATTTAGGATGAAAGTTAAAAAGAAATCAAGATGTCTCAAACTTCATAACTTTTACCTTTTATTATTTTCATCATCATCATCAAAGGTATTTATTGTAAACCAGATTTTAGGTTAAAGAAAGCTTTCACAAGGTCACTAGTTCCACTTCCAAGTTGTGATAACTTTACATAATGCTGTTTATTTTGTTGTGTTTTTTTTTCTTCAAAGATTATACTTAATGCATCTGCTTTTTAACATGTGCTTCTTAGTTGCTACCATGTCTGAAGAAATAGGTTGGAATATAATGTTTCAGAACTTTATGGCAATTACTTTATTATGAGTGTTGGTTTTTATTGGTAGTCCACTTGCCAGTTCTAGTTCTGGAGAAGCCAGATCATGTTAAAATCGTGTTGCTTGCTTGTTTTTTTTCTTCTGAGCTTCAGCTGTGGATCATTCTGTTGTACTTGTTTCTGCTACATTTCTTCCTCTGTGTTTGTGTGGATGTAGATTTTATGTCTTTAGAGTGGCGCTTTTTCTCCTTCCCTCTCTTGGCTGTCTTATTTTGTCCTCTGCCCTTATTTTTTGTATTGCCAGGACTGTTTGAGCAGAAGATTATACGAAACTCTGAGATGCAATCTTAGACTAGAATGTTTAAGAGCTTCTCTAACCAGAGTTGTTTTATAGTTTTAATATTACCAGTGTGTTTTGCATTGAGCTTATGTTTGTATTCAGACACACGTGCTCATCTCCTCTCTCACATTTTTTATTGTCTTCTTGTATTTCACAGATAAACCTGAAAACTGGGATGTATGGTATGAAAGCAAATTTGATGACTGTGATAAAGAAGCTTGTTTGTCGTTCTCAAAAGAGATTCTTTGTGCTCGTGTCACTGTGGACCACAATTATTATGCTATTTGTCAGAACCTTTTATCGAGACATGCCACGTGGCGTGGCACTTCTGGAGGACTACTTCATGACCCCCCAGCTGAAATTGCCAAAGACGGCCGCCTTGAGGCCTTGCTGGATGAGTGTGCCAACCCAAAGAAGCGATACGGCAGATTCCAAGCCTCAAAAGAACTGCGTGAATACCTTGCACAATTGAGTAACAATGTGAGGTAGTCCACGGTGATAATTATTGGCAACACTGGCTAGAACACTATTGCAAAGATACATAGAAAACATAGTTTTGAACTTGTGTGTTAAAAAGAGAAACTGAAAATCAAACTAGTTCATCAGTTTTCTAAATACCATAAAAATATAATTTTATGGTGTTATAATGTTCCTTTGCAAACAGACAAGGTACTTGGTGAATTAAAACTTGAGCTACTATTGACTTCTTCCCTAACTATTTAAAAGGGAGGAGGTAAAAAAAGACTGTGATAGCTTAGTCAACAGCCTGTATGGCAAAGGGTACTTAACATAAAACTGCATTAGTGTCACAGTTTTGTGAGGCTGATGTTCTTACTTGGAAAGTCAAGTTAGACTGGTGGCCTGTTTTAAAGGCCTTTTTTGTGACATCGTTGTCTCATTTTTGTGTTTGTTTAAACACCTTGAAGTGGCATTTTCATCCAGGTAAATCTCGCTGTCTGCGTTGTTTCAAATTTAACAGGCTTTCCCGTTAACGCTGTGCAGTACATTCCTACTGTGAGTGCAGGAGTCCCATGTTTACTGTCTAATTTTAGGGGGTTTTACACTGTATTTTGCTATGATTAGACATTCTTTTTTTTTTTTAATAGCAACATCAACTCAAATGTCATTTGGGCTGATATTAATTTGATGTCTTTTGTAGTTCTGCCATTGGAAATATCACTTAATGTAGTTATTGTAAAAATCTTTTACCCTTCATGCCAGTATATACACATCAATGTTGAGCAGGAAATCCTAGTATGAGCAAACTCTTATTTTTAACATAGATAATTTGAGAATTGGAGAGACTACAATAAAAACTTCTGTATTAATTTAAAGTGGGGATAGAAGCTTGATTAAAAATAAAATTTCACTAGTCCAGTGTAGTTAAGCATAAACCAAAGAAAATGGTTCTGTTTATTAGTTTCTAAAATTGTAAAGAAAAATGCTATATGGTAGTGAAGCTAATTAATTCTGAAAATTCAGATTTCAATGGTCCTTGGTTAGTGTTTGAAGAACTTCTAAAACTATGTGCTTATACTAGAAGAAATTCTAATTTAAATAACAACATCCAGAAAGTTAGCAGTTAGTTTTATATCATTCCCAATTCTGTTGAATTCAACTGTAGTGGAGTTTACTGAACATTCCTCTTTCATTTTACCAGTGAAATTAAGCTGTATTCACTCAACATCTTTTCTTGAACTGTTTTTTTACAAGCACTCCAACACTCCATTTTCCTGAAGTCTTATTCATAAAAAGACACTCCTAGGAAATGTGTGCATATTACTGCTTGTAACAATATGAAGGAAACTCATATTTCTTAAATATGTGTATACAACAATATTTCTTACAAGATAAAAAGAGTTCTGAGCAAGGTAAAATGTGCTTCTTTCAAGAGTGGTGTGTTTATGCCTCTTATCCTGCATCAAAATGCTGATGGAAATTGGGTGTTTTACCAAATTGTGGCAAGTGCAAGGTGAGGAAAATGGCAGACTCACTCTCTGGCCCTTCTTTCTTAAAGCTCAAAAGTGGAGCCACATAAATGTGTGCGGTGCTTTTTGATTTCTTTAGATTACTCTATTAAGGACATTCTAGAATTTGAAATTGTCACTTTAAGTCACCTTTGCCTACACAGTTCGGGCTTGCTCCCAATCCTGTGTCTTATTGTCTGAAGTTAGAATGCCCAATGCAGCTTTTAATTTTCTCCCCTTCCCTAATTTGGAAATGACTTTGTGCTCACTCTGGCACAAACTGTCAGAGAAGATTCATGTTTTTCATCATAAAACCCACTTCTTTGAAGAAAATGGAGTAACCATCAGACTAGGTAGTACCAGCGTACCATAAAAGCCTTGACTTGTCACTGAAGTTGATTTTTAAACATCTACAACATGTCCCAGTGAGCGAGTGGAGTGTGAGTGTTAAAGCTGTAGAGGAAGCAAATGCCAATTCTGGTTACTACTTGAGACAGTTCTGTAACTGTCGGAATGTCCTGTCAGATTTGTTTGGGGTTTAGTTCCCTCAGAAAAGTGGCTAAAGCTGATTATAAGAGGAATTTGGAACTTTAAAAAAACAAAACCAACACACTACAGGGAAAACATTGTGGAGAGCAATAAATCTTGTTCCGTTTGCACCTGTCAGATATTTATTATACAATAACAATTTATATTTTTAGTCATTTCCCATTATTAATGATGAACATGGTGAAATATTTTTGAATGAGATGGTTGGGGTTTGTATGTGCATTACAATTGTCCTTTTGTACTGTAAGTTACTGTTTGATTGGAATATTTTATCGGAGCTGTCTCCCTGTGCCTTTATATTACAAGAAAGTTGTTTCTGCAACTTCTAATGATATTAATAAAGAATACTTTAAGAACCTCATCTCAGATACTCATTTTCAGTCAGTCTTTTAAGATTGACTTAGTCTAGGATGCTTAAAAATAGACATAAACCTCATTTTTGTAGTGTTGTAGAATGCACCATTGTCAAAAGCGACAGATGGGGAAATTTCCTCCTCCACTTCTTAGCAGACTGCTTGATTCAAAGCATGAATGAGGTGTCAGGAATCTTTTTGCTTTGGAGATTATTACAAGTAGGACTTACTTTCTTAACAACAACTTGAGGAAGCTGTATTTTTCTGTTCTGTTGACAGAAAGAAAATACTGTCAAATTGAAGAAGTTGATATGTTATTATTTGAGAAACTTATTTTAATGTGTATCCAGAGTAATTTATTTGGTAGTTCCAGTGTCTTCAGTGTGGTGTTATAACAGTTAAGCTAATGTAAAAAATGTAATGACTTTTGATATTTATACTTTAGTCTGGATTTTTTAGTGGGATTTGCATTGTGATGAAGCCCTGCAGTTATGTTGGAGCATGACTTCCTGAGCTTGTGTAAATGATAGGAATAACTCATCGCAAAAACACTTGAATTTTAAAATTTTTGTTGCTGTACTCCTGCTGCCTCAATTTAATTCTCCAGGAATGACAAATGTGCAGATTGAAACTTGTAAACTTCCCAGCATCCACATCATCATGATCTCAAGAAGAAACTAACATGTAAAACTGCTGCATCTTTTCTTTCAAGTGATTCCAGAGTATAGCATAGTCTGTTCCTGGTTGCCGTGAACCTCAAGACATTATGTGTCTGGTACTTTCTTACCGGGTATTTTTTCATTGTGAGATATTATCTTGTGAGACACTTCAAATATGTTAAATTTTGTATGCTGCTCTTATTTACCACAAAGACTAGGCTAAATGTGGTTTTGTTTACATTTATTAGAGTGGAGACTTTGGCTGCCTTTAAAAGGCACTGAAATGTTTTGGTTTTCTACAGTCAGTCAAATTTTTCAGTAAAAAACTGGCAATGGTGTGTTCATGGATTCCTGCTTGTCCATATGACATCTCTCCATTCAGTACTAACTTCTAAGATATTTTGTTAGTTACCTCTGTTGTTTGAAACCTGTGATTTGGAGCTTAGAATAGACTGGACTGTGAAACTTCTGTGAAATACACGTGCCTAGTGAGTACCAGAGCAGTTTTCTGTTAGAGTGGTATATTTCTCAATTTGAAGATTTGGTGCACAGCCTGCTTAAGCTGCTTTTGAAGTTCCTCATGCTTTCTTTCGCTGTCTTCCCAGGCCTTTGAAAATCCAGTCCATCAAATGAAACTTCACAAGTGTTGATTTCAGCTACATTTTTTGTTTAAGCTGCGATATACAGACCTGCTAACTTATTTGATAGCCTTTGTCTGACTAGTTTATGCATTATTAAGCATCACTGGCTTTAAATATCTGCTAGTTTTTTTTTTTTTCTAATGTTTCCTTATGTCCAGATCACGTTCAAAGATATACAGCTAGTTTAAATAGACCTTTATGTCCATCTGGTTTATTTTAGGGTGTTTAAAGAAATATTGGTCACTTTTTTAATATGACCCTCTAGATCTGAAAAGTATCTTTCCCAGGGGTACTTCTGTGCATCACATTCTCTTTGCATTTCATACTGAGCATTATGAATGTTTCACTGTTCTTCAAGGCAGCAGCCTTTGGTAGTTTGACTGGTACTGCACACTACGCTAATGAGCTTGTGCCAGATGCAGAAAGGCCCTGTGGCTGCTTGATGTCTCTGTAGAGTGTGCATGTGACATTAGGACAATGAAGAGTATATCACTTCAGCAGCAGACGGGTTTGTTGCTGCCTGACTGGAAGTGTGGGAATATAATTGTTCTGTGTGGTTCAAAAGCTCGACAAATTTAAGGAGCATTAGTAATGAACATTTGCCATGAATCCTGACTGCGTGTTCAGGTCAGAGCAGGAAAGTTCTGACTTTAGAAGAAGCAAAAATATCTAAGGCTGTTTTTCTATTTGGTGGGTTAACTCCAGTCTTCTGAGAGCAGAAACGTAAAAGCAGGATATACTTCAAAGCAAACCAGACTGTTTAATATACAGCTTGTGTTCAGAGAGAAAAAAGCAAGGTTTTTTTAGGTCAGGGTTTCAAATAGCTCGTCTGTTAGTCAAAGAATTTTAATACACATCTTTCTATTCTGAAGGTAATACTTTTCAATATGCTTAACTTTTACTACAGATTCTAGCTTTTGATATTATTAATGGAGGCTTAGTGCCTTTGGTGTAACTACAGATTCCCAAACAGATGCCCTGTGTCTTATTAAAGGAATGAGGTTTTCAAAATGTGGTTAATTTTTTATTTTGTGGGGTTTTTTTGGTTTTTTTTTTCAGCAAAAATAGTTCCAAAACTCCTCCAAATAGTTGAGTGGCCAATTTCATTGCTGCCAACCATTAATGCAGTTTATTTTTGACTTGAAAGTCAAAATAGGATAAGAATGTCTGGGTTTCCATAAAATCCAGCAGTTCTCAGTGTGCAGCTGTGTCACCTGGACCTTAAGAGATATTTTATTCTTACAAGAAAACTCGATTTTCTTATTTTGCGGGGGTTTTTGGCAATTTCATATATTAATTTTTTTCAGCTTGCGGTTTTCCTGTGGGGCTCACCTCCATCTGGAGAGAGCATGAGAGATAATGGTCAGAATTCTGAGAAAATATAAAATTAGAGGAATGTTTTGAGTTTGTTAACTTCAATGCCTCACAGTAGAAAATTGGCATGCAAACAGTGGGCCTAATTGTTTCACTTGTAGGATCAAGAGCCTTTCTAGTTGTTTGTTTAGGTACTCGTTTTAATAACTATGTGCGAGATGGTTGAGCTCAACCTTCTACTTGCATTCCTAAGGGTAAATTTAGAGCTCTGGCAGAAAGCAGATGCAGTTGTCAACAGCTTCTAGGAGTTCCTGTCTTGAAGGGAGCTTTCTTTAGCAAGAGCCAGCACGCTCCCTGAATGAGAAGAGAATGTTGGTTGCGTGAATGCACAAAGTTACATGAATGTGGCAAAGAATACTTTGATTTTTGTTTTCTTGAAACTTACCTCCCACTTGTTATCGAGTTCTCATATGGAGTGTTAATCAATTTACTTTTTAAAAAGTAAGTATAGATTTCTTTTAATTTGAATTCTGTTTTCTACAAGCTGTGCGTGGAAACACCTGACTTGTGTTCTTAAAAAAAAAAAAAAAGTCTGTCTGCTGTCACTTCTGTCACCTCATTTGTTTTAGAGGAACATCAGGCTTGACCAAGGGTGGAAAAACATGTTTCTTTCTCAGACTACAGCCTTACATTCTTTGACTTACATGTTGTTGGTTTTGTTTTTGTTGGTTGTGATGTTTTGTTTAAAAACAAAAAAGGAGGAGAACTGGACAGGGAAGATAAAACCAGTTTAATAGCTGTCCCTTCAGCTCTTTGCCTCCAAGTCCATCTCAGCTGTGCACACTCTTACCATGCTTCCAGTCTTTTTTTGCAGATACTGTCAGCTATTCCACTATAATATTTTGAATAATTTTTTTTCAAAGTACTTAGAACACTCTTAGTTTTTTTTCCAAAGGTGTTATACAAAACCTTACTATTAATGGTTTTGTTAATATCTTTGTTAGAAGAGGTGATATTTTGTCTCTGCCAAATAATAAAGTTCTGCATACATATGATATTAAATGATATTCCTTTTTTATATTCTGTTTCTTTGCAGCATAATCATTAAGTACAATCACAGTATAAATACATCAGTTTTGCTTTCTACTGCCATTGTATTTTTCTCCTTTACAATTAATTGGAAATTGAAACAAGGACTCATCTCACTTCCCTGTTCCTTCTGAGAAGGTGGGGATTGAGTAAAAAGAAGCTGGCTTATGGAAACATGGTAGTTTTTAAAACGAAAAATTGTGTTTGCTACAAAAGTATGGACCAATATTTAGGTTTATATGGCATATACTTGCTATGATGTACACATGCCCTATCACCAAATACATCCACCATCTGAAACCTTTTCTTCAGACCGTTTCATAGAAATCTTTTGTGTCTAGACTTAACTGTATGATTTTATAAATGTTTGTTGTGTGTATGACTAATATCCAGATACTTTTATCAGCAAGTGCACTAGGAAGGTAACAAGAATGTAGGAGGTTGTTGTTCCTGCAGCGCAGACATTCTTTCCCTGATTCTGTCCCCTGCTCTGTCTGCCAATATGAGGTTATGTTTCTCCTGTCAAGTAGTTCCATGCAGCAGGAGCTGATCAGTAGATTGCAGTGCTGGTGCCAAAGCCTCCGCATCCTCACTGTGCGTGTGTCTGAGATTTTGCTTCAGCCTAAATTGAGGCTTATCTCTGTGACTGAACATCTTCAGTGTGTGTATGCTCAATTAGTGGGTCTTGGCTTAGTTTTCTCTGCAAGGAAGCTGGTTCATGTGCATGAACACTGCTCTGCCACCAAAGTAACACCTGGAAGTGAAAAGAGGATTGAGAGATTCATTTTGAATCTGCCTTACTTCTCCAAACAAAAATGTTAATGTAAACCCAGACTCTAATAGCTTAATGTGTTCTTCACTAGATGCACATTTAGCATAAGATGCTGTTGCAAAATCCTGATTGGACTCCAGGATCTTGGCTAAGACTGATGTTTTACTTTTGAAAAGTCTGATAACTCCTTTTCCCTGCTTTGTCTGCATCTAGGTCACTTTGATCAGCGAATCTGATGTACCTAAACTCAGTATTAATCTATAACCAGCTGTTGACTGGAACAGACTAATGATCTTTGTATTCTTGTTTTAAGTAATTAAGTAAGGTGTTTTGATTTCTGATGCACTGAGATTGTGTGCCCATATTGTATTTATATGATAAGGAGCAGAGATTATTGATTGTTTTGAAAATTATGAAGGTGTTGTTGAAGATTGCAACTCTTGACTTTCAGATGTGCTGTGCTCCTCAACAGAGCTGATCCTAGGAATACTGAAATGCACCCTCAGGGACGCCATCTCTTCTTATTCACTACATGTGGAATTTGAGACAGACTTTCTTTTAATGTCTGGATTTTGGAGACATGAGAATATTGCAGTGTGTTGGAGCAACTGTAACTGCCCTTAAGGCTACAACTTCATGAAAAGAAAATATGTTCTTAAGGATGAATTTTCCATGTATATTTTGTTGTTGTATTTTTTGTCTGCATTATTTCATACTTGCCTGGAATTTGTGATTCCAATTCATGAGATATGTCTAATTATACTGCCTTGGTAATGTTAAAATTTTGCGAGACTTTTTTAGAAATGTAAATTTTTACTTTTTTGAGTAGAATTTCATAATTTTCATGAAATGTATTTCCATAAATGAGCAGTAATTGCGAACACGTTTGCCAATATAGACGTATTTTCTTATTCTGATTGTTCCTAGGCAATTGTTTCCATGTTTGGGCTTGCTTGCATTTGGTATGTTGGGTTTTGGCAGCCCACCAAAAACATCACTTGTACCTGGCTTGGATTTACCCAGGAGACACTCTGTGTTGCTGTTTGTTACCACTAATGTTGATGTATGATATGGATACAATTGCTGTTACACCTTGTCCTTGTTGGGGTAGTACCTGTCCGTGATCTCCAGCACTGCTCTTTATTAGCCGAGTATCACAACTTGTCTATTATGCAAGCAAACAAATGCGAATGGATTTTTCAGCTCAGGACCGATGCAATTAGCCACAATACAGAGCATATTTGTGTGAATTAAAAGTACCTGGGACGGCAAGCAATAGATGCATTAGAAGTTTCCATAGAGGCACTGCCAGCAAGCAGTTTTGTAGCAAACACTTAGTGCTTAGTAATTGTGGAGCAATGGGCTATAAGGATTATGTAGCAATGCCCTCAAAGTCAGTGATTTGGGGCCAGTTACCCCAATGCTGGGATGACGCCTGGACAGACACACACTCTCAAATGGGTACTGGCAGTAGTCTGCTTAAGTAATATTAATAGTGGGCTTCCGAGTCAAAGTAGATAACTCTCAAATGAAAGATGTACTATTTTGACTTGAGGACCATCCTTAACAAGATTTCTGATTTCTAGTGGTTAAAGAGCTGTTCCAGAAAGAGGCAGGCTTTGCTGTTCTTTTGCTTACAATTCATCTTTACTTTTTACATCTGCATTTTGAAAAATGAGGTACCTGTTCAGCAGGGAGTTCATGTGATGGAAGTATAGCCTTCTGTGGTAATTTATGCCAGTATTTTTAAAAGCTTTTAAAAAAAGCCAGCTGAGATTGCTGTGTTACTACTTTATTCTTTGCAGCTCACATTGTGGACAATGGAATCAGGTTATCAGATGTACTAGTTTGTAGGATTTCACACTAATTTTTAAAAAAAGATTCAGGAAATAAAATGCGGTTTTGGTCTCACTTGGGATTTACCTTTTTGTTATTTTAGAAATGAGCAAAACTTATTTAAGCACTTCTAAATTAGGCTTTTGATGGGTAAAAATGAAGAGTTAGGAGGGAACGTGGTTTTGACAAGAATCAAAAGACTGTCTCCTACTTAATATTCTTAAAGAAAACTTCTGATTAAGATAAATGAAGACCACAGAGTCTCATTTGCAATATTTTCCTTTGTCTAATTTTTTTTTAAAGAATATATCAAAAAACGTACCTAAGACTTGGAGATGTAAGGGAGAAAGGTTTACATTGGAATGGTAGGTGATGACAAATGCGGGTACAAGCACAGTGGGGACACTGAGAACAGCTCTGATTAGGGCTGTGGCAGTTACATTTGCTGAGTGCCTGAATTCTAAGACCTCGTAAAGCCTTAAAAGTTGTGAATACTGTAAGTTCAAATCGGACATTGGTGAGTCACTTGCAGGATGGAGGTGCCTTCTACAGCAGCACTTTGGCACTTTCAAAGGGCAGGGGAAAGAGCCTTAGAAACCATTTTGCATCTGCTTATGTTTGGTCATCTTAGACATCTAAAGTTATTTTTTGCTTATAGCATTTTCCATCTTCCCGTCTCAAGAAGGTAAAACCTTTAAAATATATGTAGAATCAATTCAAGGCTGTTAACCTTTCATTGGGTTTGGAAATGCCGGGTCCTGCACTTGGGGCACAACACCCCTATGCAGCTACAGACTAGAAGTCTGTCTAGAAAGCTGCCTGGAGGAGAGGGACCTGGGGGTGTTGGTTGACAGTGACTGAACATGAGCCAGCAGTGGTCCAAGTGGCCAAGAAGACCAATGGTATCTTGACTTGTATCAGAAACGGTGTGACCAGCAGGTCCAGGGAGGTTATTCTCCCTCTGTACTCGGTACTGGTGAGACCGCACCTAAAATACTGTGTTCAGTTCTGGGCCCCTCACCATAAGAAGAATGTTGAGACTCTGGAGCATGTCCAGAGAAGAGTGCCTAGGCTGGTGAAGGGGCTGGAGAACAGGCCCTATGAGGAATGGCTGAGAGAACTGGGGTTGTTTAGCCTGGAGAAGAGGNTTCTACGAAAGGTAAAGGTGGGGTGCCTGTGTTACTGTTTAGATACCAGGTCAGTCATGGTGTGCTCAGGAAAACCTGAGCTGCATAAAAACCATGATTAAATAATTTACCTATGGCAACGTCTTAATCATCTTACGGATAATTCAGAAATACTCATAATTCATATTCTTCCAGGTAGAGAGGGTTTCCCTATTATGTAAATGTTATTAAAGTTCAATATTAAAATTTAATGTTCTTTCGCTAATTCTAACTTGTAGAATGAAATGTCAAGGCATGTGGGAAACTGTATGCTATGGATATAGGCAAGTGACTGGAAGGTGTGTGAAAACAGGTCTTGGCTGTCTGCAATGATATCTGAAAGATTTACATATCTGCAAAAGACCTGTTGGTAATTTATAATCACTTTGTTATAAGAGTCTTTTGATGTAACACAGGAGTGTATTACAGTAAGTATCAAATACTCATTCCTGCTGTAGTTTTAAATTAATACTGAAAACGTTTTTCAAGTAATTTCTCCTTTTACAGCTTTGTGGTGGGTTCCCTGCAGATAGTTGAGCACTGGGAAGGAGGTGCTGCACAGCCCAAATGAGGTACCTTCTTAAACACACACATTGCTGTGATGCATTCCATCTCTATGAAAATGATGGGGATAAGCTGAAGATGGTATCAGTAGTATGGCACCCGGGTGATAAATGGTTTCTAAGTGTATAGGATGATTTAGGAAGTATTACAGTAAGCTGAAAGTAGTTGCTTAGGTTTTTAGAAAGCAAGATAATGGAAAGTATACCGTAGTGGTGGGGTTGTAAATCAAATAACTTTTACTTCTTGTGCATTGTAGGAAGAGTGAACTGTGACTAGGAAAAAAAAATTACATACTAGAAAGTCATCCAGAAAGAAGAGATTATATTTAGAAAAGCTTTTGTTCAGAGTAATCTACACATGGTAATTTGCATCTGGTATACAATGCTGTTAGCATACTGAATCACAGGAAGAGCAGGTATTGGGGAAGAGGGGCTGCGAGGATCTGGTTTAGAGATTTATTTCTGCTCAGTATTTATCAAGAGGAAAAGAAATATAATTAGAAACCAGGGTAAGAGTTGTTCTAAAGAAGAAACAATGAAGAGAGGATATCTGCTGAAATAGACCCTCAGTCCAGGCAGCTGAGAGATGTCCACGGAAGGAAATCTGTGATCTGACCACCCTGAGTTCCAGGTAGATGTTGATCTCTTGTTCTGCCAATTTCCTTTCAGTAACTGTTTTTTTGCTTTGCAAGCAAAAGCCAGGATAAATTTGACTTACACTTCTCCTTATAGCAACAAAGGAGTCTAAGGCTGAATGTTCGTGGACAGTGGTTGCTCTTCAGAGAACAAAAGATTTTAGAGCAGCAGCGTGCAGGTAGAGACAGGAACATTCACCTCTTGAATGTTTCAGAGGTGAAAGGGCTTAGGGTATATTATTTCCTAGATCAGTTTGATGCAAAGTGGTAGCTTGCAAAAGGAAGCCTAGAGTTGCGGGTATCACCCAGTGGACCTTTGCCATAGTTGAACATAAAACAGTGTTTAACTCTGTGAATAACCATGTATCTTGGTGATTAATTCGCAATTACTGTGATGGGTCTGGGGGCAGTTTCTAAACAACTTTTCTTTCACCAATATCCGACTGTCTATCAGTGGATGTAATAAAAAAGGACACCAAGCAGTAATTCAGTGTGGCTGATGAATTCACAATGAAATGTATGGTCAGATGATTTCCCTACGAGAAAACTGCTGAACAGATTATTCAAATTATGTTTGCAACTCTAAGGTCTGTTATTTAATCATATGTTTAAATGAGGTCCATTCTTCTCTAGTGTTTTGGTAAGGCCTCTAGGTTCTTGCTAGCTGTCTTATTTACAGATCACTGTTAACTAGTTCTTGGTGTTTGTAGTGCTTGAACAAACCATGGAGGGAAATGAGACAACAGTCTACAAATACTTTATGGTTTTTGGAGTTTTGAATAGATGGAGTCAGAAATGCCTTGAAGTAATTTGGTCTCTTGAATGTGTGAAACATTTTTCTTAAGGGCATCAAAACCAGGCAGCGTTTCAAAAGTTTATGTATTTCGTATACAGAGTATGATTTTGAGGTCAAAATGTTCACATATATCCTCGTTATTCATCTTGGTTTGTACATCTGCAGGGATTTTTCCCCAGAATGTTGGGGAATGTTTTAATACTTACAGACCATGCTCTCAAAGGTGAGTGTGGAAAGTGGTGTCATTTATCTTACTTCCTGAACATGCTAAACCCCAGTAATATTTAGCTACATTGATAATGCAAATTCTAGACTATATCCTCTTAACTGTCAACTTTTTTTCATAGTAAAAAAAAGAGTAAATCGATAAGTGTGTTAATTGCCAGTTAAAATAATACAACAGGCTGTGGTAAACCTCTTGCTTTCACCTTTTTGCTGTGCATTTTAATAGTATCATATGATGGAAGATTTTTTTAATTACAGTTAACCAATGTACAACAGTAAGATTTCTGTGAAAAATGAGATTTTGACACGTTTTTCAGGGGAACAAAGCAATGCCTGCAGGAATTAAAAACGGGAAAAGAAAGAGAAGAATCTGAGACAGTCTCACCTTCCCACCCTTATAGAGGGGTAGGAAGCTGTAAAGTGTTTAAGGTTTTTGCACTCTCATGGGAACCTAGGGGACATTCTTGCTCTGAATCAAGCTGAGCGTTGATGTGGATCATGGATACTAGAAAATTCCTGGAGAGCAAGTATTGAATTCACTCCATTCGTGACATGCTATTCCACCCCGTACCAGAGAAGTCCTTTCTCCAAAAGCCCTTGGAAGACAATGCTGTGTTTTGAACACAGATAATCAGGAAAAGCAGGGGAAGGATTCTGTGAACTCTCCTACTAAAAATGTAGTAAACTTTGCAAGTTACCATCTCGTTTCCCCGAGGCAACAATTTCTTTTTGCTGCTAACAGGTACTGCATTGAGGTGGAGTGCAGGTCACCCTCCTTAGCCAGAGGCAGACAGGTCTGTCACACATTTATCACTATCATCTACATCTGGGTTTTCAAATGAAGTAATGTTTGTGTACTAAAACAACTCTGTGAAGACATTCCACGTCTCAAGGTCTGCGCAAAGTTTTAAAATCAAAGGGCTGAATTTCCCATGCTGTTGTGGTCCTGGAAGGTGCAGTATGTTACCAATGAGTTCACCAGGATTGCAAGGCTGGTGGTATTTGTAGAAAACTGTTCCAGAAAGGGGAATATTGATTGCTACTGTGCTGAGATCATAAATAGGGGATGTGTATAATATTTAAGTGCTAATGTTGTGTTTTAGTGTTGTTCTTGAATAACAGGCTTACACACATCAAAGCAAAGCCTGGACTTGTTTATGATACTGTTAGTAATCTGTTTCTCTTTAACATAAATAGTAACATCAATAATACCATTATTAGCAGATGTAATTTATATTATGGGGCTGTCTGGGCACTGCAAAGACTGAGCCTCTCCTTGAAAACACCAAGAGCACTATCTTGACACAGAGAATAACAATGTAGGCTGCACGTGGATGGATCGGTCAAAGGTGTGGCAGGAGGTAACAGCAGACCAAGCCTTGTCTGCACTGGAAGCTGCTGTTGTGGTTCCCCAATCTAACAGTTACCATTTTGTGCTGCCAAGAGGCATCATAGCAGCAGGGAAGTAGGGAATCTTTTATCGCTTTGAAGTTTAGCAAAGAAAGGGTGACGTTCCAGTACTGAAGGACACAGAAGAAATCGCTGCAGTTGATGCGCAACATATGGATGTTAAGTAGACTGTTCTAGGCCAAGTCTTTCCCTGAAGGGAAGTCTTGAGAGTTGCTGAAATGATTTAGACCTGTAAAGTGAACCTTTTGGGTATGTAAGGTGCTATATTCAGGGCGTTAAAGTGTGGCTGAACTGTGAAAGTCTCTCTCACAGAGAAGTGAATGTTCAATGTACTGCAGCGCCTGTGTACTTATTGAATTGTAAAGCATGAGGCAGGGAGCTTTTCCAGGCCTGGTAGGAGAGGCATAGTAACATTCCAGCTGTTTCCTTTGCACATACTGGGTTTCACAGAAAGAAAATTGCGGCACATTTGCTCACAAGAGCCTAGGGATCCTCTGAGGAGTGGGCTTGAAAACACCTTGCAGTTTGTTGTAGCAAGTACATTGAAATGCAGAAGAAAGGCTGAGGGGTGGTAAAGAACTGGTTAATCCTGAAATGTAAAATACATGAGAACTTCTGGCTACAGCTCTGGTTTTCTGGAAATATGTAGTGCTGGATCAGGTTCTCTAGGGTTTTATGCACTGAAAAGTTTTCCTCCTTCCCCACCTTTCTCCCAGGTTGTGCATACAAATTTTCTTCTTAGTTTTTCTTCAGCTTCTAGATCTGGATTTACAATACTATAACTTAAATGCATTTACATGCCATACCATAATATTTGCCTGTACAGAATTCTAATGCAAACCTCTGTGGAAAAAAGTAACTTGAGTTCCAGCAACTTTTCCTTGTTCTGTCTTGGAAAGAAGAGAAAGATTTCTTTGTGCTGTGATGCTGTTTACTCTAGTGCTTTCCTGTCAGCTTGGAAGGATCAGAACAAGTTGTCCTAATAGAACTGGTTTTGAAAGATTAGCATTTAAATGCTTTCCCGTAAACAGATTTAGCAAAACACTTAGGCACACACCCTAAATTGAAGTTTAAGTGAAGTTGTGCAGAATTAAGTTTATATTTGTGTTATTTAAAAATGCATTTGAGTGCCATTAAGTGGATGCATCCTTTCAGGAAACCATTATTAGACACCAGAGGAAATTAATTCTATTAATTATGTTGTTATTATTATATTATATTTGATTTACTTTAATGAACTCTGATATTGCTGTCCATTAGGTTTTTTTAATGATAAAAATCAAAAATTAAAAACAAATGAAATACTTAAGAAACTATTATGATGACTACACCAAGCTGATGGTGCAACCAAAAGGCTTTAATAATAGTGAGAAGATTGTGTTCTGTAAATTTTGGAGAAGGAAGTGTGCATATGTTTCATTTCTAGCTGCTGACTAACAAGTGTGAAAGCTGATGATTCCTTTTTGTTTTAATTTTGCTTCTTTGCTAACTTAAGTTGATAAAAAGAAAATATTTTAAAGAGGGCTGATGTCTTCATCTTCCTTCTACAGTTGAAATGGTATTTGACTGAAGAAGGGTAGACTGATGAAACTAACAGTGTTGTCCCTTTTGTGTATCTTTAGCATTTTTTCATTTAGGAAAGAGCTGATGTATTTATTAAATACATTTGCAAAGGAGGAGAGGGACCTCCTTAGTAGAAGGTGGTTGTGTTTTTCTTTGCTTTACAAAATGTCCACAAAGTTAGTATTACTGCTTCGAATTTTTGAGACTGTCATTTGAAGAAGTATTTTAAAATTTTTACCTTAGTGAAGCTAAAACTTGTTTCAACGAGGCATGATTACAGAGGGATTTTTTTTTTTAAATATTAGCTTCATTGAGACAGCCTGAGTATCAGCACTTAATTGCATAAGTTCTTGTAGTCTGGTCCCTCTATAAGGAATGGAGAGGCTCTTTCAGACAGTGATTTAAAACTTAGTTCTAGAAATAGTAATTTTACAATATTGCCTAAAAAAAATAATTCAGGAAATTCTGCTAAAGAAATGGACAGAACAACATGCTGGTGCTCAGATATCAAATTGATTGGCATGGATTTTCCTAACACAAGGGGCATAAGTGGATATTGCACTCACATTTAATAATTCTCGAATGAGATTTAAAATGTAAAATCTGAAAGTGATTGTTCTAGTAGTGTGTGCATTGGAGCTGGTTAAAACTGTAGAATTTAGAATGTTCCTCTTCAGTGTTTTCAGCTTCAAAGATGACGATTTCCTGAAATGTCACACTTCCATTACATATGGCTTATAACCTTTAAATGGGGTTACGGTAAAACAAAATGTGTTTCAGATTCAACACAAATCCTTGATGAGAGATGTGCCAAGCTGTTGCTTTTCACCAAGCATTCCTATAGAGACCCTGGAATTTTCCATGGGCCAATTCCTCAGAGGTGCTTTGCCTTTTAGCAGGTAAACACAGAGTTTTTACTAACAAAACTGACAAAAACCTGTCCTTAAAGCAAAAGCAGCTCTATGCAATCTGCAGTACTCCCCTCTTTTCTCTGTAAAGCCTCCAAAAGCTCAGAACTCCATTTTCACAAATCTGCCAGAACACTGTGCTTTTATTTACCTTTTATTTTTTTGAAAAAAAAAGAAGCTGCGTGTTTATGATCAACCGAGTGCCATCTGGAGCAACCAGTCTTTAAACTGGACTTAAAATGAGGTATTAAGCCAATAATGCTGATAATGTATGGCTCCTGTATTGTCTCATTTGGTTGGCTAGTTCATTCATAATATGCACTACCCCATAGGCCCCCAGCTGTGTTCAGTATTCTGGATGGGCAGCTTTTCAGGTTAGTTTATTATTTCTTTGCCAAACATTATCTGTGCAATGGGTCATTAAGTGATGTGGCTCTGAAGCTGGTTTTTTGTTTTTTTTTGGGGGGGGGATATATAGAAACATTTCCAGCAGTATTTTTGAAGAACAAAGGCAAATTGTTCAGAGGCAGAAAGTTGATAGCACTTGAATCCCTCTGTCCTGATGACTTTTAATCATAAATTACGGCAGAGTGATTTCTAAGGGAGGAAGGAAGTTGAATGCAGAAACATCTGTGCTAAATGTCTAATCACTTGGGCACCTGAGCAGGGAAGTCTCATAATGTCAAAGAAGAGAGAATAGGAAGAGCAAAAGAGGGAAAACCACCTGGGTTGACATAAAGTTGTTTTACCAAGCAACAGGGAAAAACCTCAGTGATGCCGAGGCAGCCGCTGACCACCTCCTCCTGGTCCAGCGATGCTCAGCAGCCTTGGTGAGACAAACCCCTGCTTCTAGGTAGTTCTACAACTAACTAAAAGGAGG
>WAAB01008851.1:0-19254 GCA_013389865.1 Piaya cayana
CCTTAGCCCTCCTGAATTTTTCCATGCACGCTCTTGCTTCCTCCCTATAGTCCACCCAGGATGCCTGCCCCTTCCCCCAGAGCTCATAGACCTTCCTCTTCTTATTGATGTCTATCAGAACCCCTCTACTCAACCACACTGGTTTCTTGCCCCGACGGCTAATTTTCCGGAACATAGGGACGGCTTTCTCCTGACCTGCTAGGAGTTCTGTTTTGAGGAGTGCCCAGCCCTCATGGACTCCCTTGCCCTTAAGAAGCACCTCCCATGAGACTTTTCTGACCAGCCTTCTGAACAGTCCAAAGTCTGCTCTCTGAAAGTTGAGCGTGACTGTTCTGCTAACCTCCTTCTTCATCTCACCCTGCACTGAGAACTCTATTATCTCATGATCACTTTGCCCCAGGCATCCTTCAACGCTCACATCCTCCACAAGACCTTCTCTGTTCACGAACAGTAAGTCCCGGAGGGCACGGTCCCTTGTCGGTTCACTCACCAGCTGTGTGAGGAAGTTGTCTTCCACACACTCCAGGAACCTCCGGGACTGCTTTCTTTCTGCTGTGTTATACTCCCAGCCGATATCTGGGAAATTGAAGTCTCCCACAAGGACTAGAGGTAGCGATCTTGAAGCTGCTCTCAGTTGTTTGTAGAAGAGCTCATCAGCTGCTTCTTCACTAGGCTTTCTATAGCAGACTCCCATCACAATACCTGCCTGCCCGTGGGCTCCTCTGATTTTTACCCACAGGCACTCAGTCCCTTCCTGACCGTAATCCAGCTCAAGGGTATCAAAGCCCTCTCCACAATGGCAATGACATTGTAGTCTCCTTGCCCTACCACAGCTTCCAACTCCTCTTCCCTATTTCCCGTGCTGCGTGCATTGGTGTAAAGGCACTTCAGCTGGGCTGGTGAACCTACAGCCCTCATAATAGGGTTTCTTCCCAGTTGAGTGGTCCTAGGATTAACTAAGGCCACAGTGCCAGTTTCCTGCTTACCATCCCTAGGTGCANTCATTGTCCACTTGAAATACTAAAAGTGGGTAGTAATCTGTGTCCTTGACCGGGGACGGAAGTTTTCTAGTAATGTCCCTTGAATGTCTTTAGGGATAAGGCACCTGTGGCTTCTCTGGGCAGCCTATGCTGGTGCCTCATCACCTTCACAGGAAAATATTTCTTCCTAATAGGTCATCTAAATCTCCCTTCTTCCAGCTTAAAACTGTTCTCCGTTGTCCTGTTACTTCACTCTCTGATAAAGAGCCCCTCCCCAGCTTTCCTGTAGCCTGTGTCAGTGCTGGAAGGCCGCTCTAAGGTCTTCCCAAAGCCTTCTGTTCTCCAGACTCAACAAGCACAACTCTCTCAGACTGTCCTTACAGAGGAATTGCTCCAGCCCTGTAACTGGTATTTGAGGGGTTTTGGATGAAATGGGTACACACAGGTAAGAGAAAGGGAGAGAGGAAATACAGATTCAGTGAGAGTGAAAGGGAATGTCTGACTTTCACTAGAAGAACCAGTGAGCACTGCAGTAGATCTAACATATGTTGAGGTGAGTTGCCAAGTTTCTGTCTGTCCCTCTCCTATTAATAGATGCTATGAATAGACCACTTCTACATCAAATAAATGTGCAACCAGCTTTGGTGAGAGTCAGATCAGATCCTATTTCTCCTTTTGGTGCGATGAACCAAGCTGCCTAGGAAAAGCTTGACTACCTCTTCTTCAATCAAAGAAAGAAAGGAAAAAAGGAGAGGCGCCAAGATAATTTTAAATAAATTAAAATTATTCAGATACATTTGTAGTGCTGCAAGTCTGGAATAAATCCTTGGCAGAAATTACCATGTAAGTGTGGATTAATTTCAGCTGTTTCAAAAAGGTGGGCTATTTTATCATTACTTCACTTCTCTGCAGCAAGTCATCATTGCAGAAGACCAATCTTGATGAAGCAGTCTTGCAAGCACTTAGCTGCTATATTATTCTCCATTAATGTCATAAGAACAGTAATTCATTTTTCAATGTGCTTTTTTTCTTTGAAGAGCTAATAGCGTTAAAAACATCTACTCAGTGCCAATCGCTGATGAGCAGTTTCTTATATTAAAAACACTTCCTTTGTACTTAGTACATTTTGCATTATGTCTATTAAAATGCATGAAATATCTATCATAACATTTTAAGCATTCAGTAGCTTATTACTGGAACCATGTAGCTGCTTCCCTATTATATCTTCTTGACAATGACTTTAATGAATTCTCTTCAGGTAGTTGTTAAAGTTTCCATGCAAGTGCATTTTATTTTTGGATGCATGTAAAGAGGTTAACTTATGCTCCTTTCCAGCTGATGTCTATTCTTCAATCCATCAGACAAATCACCTCAAAGGAGATATTGCTCTCTTGAGTTGAGACATCAAGACAAAGTTTGCTTTCTGAGATGCAGTCCCCTTTGGGAAGTGCACAAAGAATTCTTCAGCAGTTATCTGTCTAGGTAGTACTGAAGCAACAAGACACAAGCTGAAGACCAAGACGTGGAATGAGAAAAAGCTATTAAAGAAAAGAGGGAGCTGTGGTTCATGTAGCTTATACTTTTGTTTGGTATTATTTCTCTTTCATTTTATATTTGGTGAGATTTCCTTCCAAGGAGTGAAGTGTGTGTATGTAGAAATATCACAAGTCTTTTCTTGCTAGCACTAGAATCTGTCTGGAAAGGAAAGATCAAATAGGTAAGTCAACGATTCCACCTTTCACTCACGTGCCATGAACTGTTCATACCTGATTTATGAAAACCAGATCAGAAATGAGGAATGACAGGCATTGATAGTATACTTGTTACCATCTACAGAAGTCTCAAAAATTAAGTCCTACACTTGTTGAGTATAGGTGAAAATTACCTGTTTAATTTGTGTTGTATTACTACCATACTCTGAATTGTCCATGCACTTTTGTGATGTAATGCTTCAGCAGCTTGAAAGCAAGTATGCTCTTTACTCAGAGGGAACAATGTAGATGTACCCCACGGGTTTTCAGGGGAAGAAGTATTCCTGCATCTTCAGCCAACATTTTGCAGGTCATAGAAGACACATAGGGAGTAGGTTGTCAAGCTGATTGGCTAAAAGCAGCACTAGCTAGAAAAGACTCCAGTGTGCATTCCTGATTTGTTACGATTACACAAACCAAGATACAGAGTGTACATTAAGAAAGTGCAAACAGGGACTTCTGTCAATAAGCTGACTTGATTTGTTTGATAACAAAATTGTCATTTACTGACAGTGAGCACAATCCTTTAAGCGATATTTGAGATATTCCCTCAGTGTTTAAATGAATTCCATGTATTCAGTTTTAAAAGTAATTCTGACTTTGTTGTGGGCTCGCAAGAGACAGAACATGCAACAGTCTGGATGTACTAGACAGCAAAAGGTGCTTGACTACATATCTTGTTAGTATGCAAATGCCTGAGCAACCATAGTTACAAAATGTAATTCTCAAAGAGTTGCAAATGAACAATGAAAAAGTGAAACTGGAACTTACTATTGCAGATGTCACAGCTAACTTCAGTTTCATTTAGCCACCATAAATATATGTCTGTGATAGTAATAGGTTTAGAAGCAGCTGCAACATAGCATGAAAAAGTTGATGTGGAATGCAGAAAAGAAAAACACTCTGGTCTTTTGGGTAAGAAATCACATGGAGAAGTTGGAAGAATTGCTGAAAATTTGTGTTTAATAAAATGGCATGTTGACCTAAGGCAAACTGCAGTATCTAAAACATTTGAGTGCTTTTGTTACCAACAAAATCTTTATTGTAATAAATACATAGTAGGTCTTTTAAGTCTTGGGGGTTTTTGCATGCCTGCAAAAGTACATCTGAAGAAGTGCTTATTTTATAAGGAAACTTTGGCAGGTTCCCTGATAATTGCTATTCAGACTGGTTTCTTGTGGATAAGGAATATCAGACCTAACTCAAATTAAAAGAAACATTTGAAGAATATTTACACTATTGTCTACAATTACAGTCGGAAGAAAATGAAGGTATTTTTCCTTTAAAAGAAATTTTCGGTATCACAAAGATTTAAGTAAATGCTAATGAATATTTTTTACTCTTTTTAAATAGTACTGGAGCATTGAAATCTTGAGATATTTATTCATTTTATATGACCCTGCTACTGTAAATATACTGAGTGCCCTATGACTGGCATCATTAAGAGCATCAGGAGTCTTAAATCTGGTACAGGTGACCTGGTGGCTCTTAAGCTGAAAAGGTTTAAATATATGCATGAACTATTGTACTGTAGTGATGATGCTCTACAAGGACAAACATGGAGCAGAAATGACATGGAATAGCAATGAAGAGGTACACAAATCAGACAAAGCGTGGGTACACAGTTATTTTATTGAACAGTTTAAAAAGATACAGGAATATAAGAGTTGATCTTATATGTCATCTGTTGTGTGAGTTAGAAAAAACTAGAGACTGATCCCACACCGTGAACATCCATGGTATCTGTTTATGCAACAGGGATCACCCTTAGGTTTATCTGTTTAAAATGTCTGGAAATAATCTGAAATGTCTGTTTTAATGCTTCTTGCTTGACTCTTGCCCACACAGAAGTATCCAAGAATAAGCATTGTCAAGAAATTGTGCTTTTCTCTCCATGATGACGATAAAGATATTTTAAAGCATTTAAATAATAATAAGCAATCACAAGTCTTTAAATATTATTTTCTTTACCGTTGACTAGGCAAAATGTTATAATCTGGTGCTTTCAGGTTTTTTTAAACAAAGAAACATTCTGAGTGTGAGATTTAGTTGTTACAGTTGACACCTGTAAATTAAGAGGAGGTTATTCTTAAAATAAAATCACAGTCCAAATTATTTTCCCTTCTGTGCCAACTAGGTACCAATTTGCTTATTCCTAAGCACGATGTGCAAGTTTTAAGGGTAAAATGAAATACTTTAAGTGGGTTTTTTCCTGTTACATTTGTTTTTGCCTAAATATAAAAGTATTTTTTTATGAAAAGGTCAATTATGGAGAATTTTTAAGTGTACTTCAGAGTTTTGACAGCCATGGTTTGATATAAATGGGCACAGTCAATATCAAAGTCAGAAAGGCTAATGCGTGATCAAAGCTGTTTCTGCTGCTTTCCAGTTGTCACTTATAATCTAAACAAAGTACAACAAAAGTTCCAATTCTCTCAGGGGAACAAAAAATATCAAGTGTGTACAATGTGTAGCACAGGTTATTCAAACCCATCAAGGATGTCTGCACCATCAAGGGACATCTGGAGATCTGCTGTAGGTGGCTGCTCCCCTTTTCCCTGTAGCAACTGTGTATCCAAGTCTTCCTTGGATTTTACTGGCTTGTTGACAGCATTGTCCTGATTGGCAATCTAGGTCCAGATGATCAAGGCTGTTTAGATAGCTGTGTCATGGTGAAATCCTTCTTCCAAGTCAGAGTTCCTCCAGATCTCTTGGGTTTGGAGGAGGCACAAAGTTCCTGTGGAAGCTCAAGCACTGTCTTTGAGTAGTAACTTCTAGAGATGATGTCTAAGGAAGAGGACATTGCTATGTGTATCACTCTCCTTTTCTTTGAAAGCTTAAAGGATATTCCTGCTGTTGGTAGGTATTGAGGACAAGGAATGTGTGTTTTTCTGCTTTTGTGCTTTGCAGGGTCTGGGGTCAAGACAAGAATAGCGGGTTTGCAGAGGTTAAACTCTAACTCTTCTTGGGAATACAGAAAATGAACTCATCTTAAGATCACTTTTTCCCCCGATATTTAAGTGTATCTCACAAGTCCATACTATTAATAAAACCCTGATTTAACTCAGAATTAATGAATGTGGGGCATCCTTAATGTCATTAAAGTTGCATCAGAACAATGACTATTTTGGGTTGGTTTGGGTTTTTTTTGGTTTTATTTTTCAAAATGAATTCCAGTGTTGCTTAAAATAAGAGTTTCTTGTTAGTCTTGGTACTATTTTACACAGGAGTTACCAAGTCTGTTCTTATGATATTCAGTCCTTTTCCTGCTATAGGAGAAAATAAAGCAACCACCAATAATTCCAAGTGAATTAGTCATTCTTTTCTTTACCATTTTTGTGAAGTTTTTGTTAAATAAATGTTGAAAGGGATTTTTCATTGAAAGAAATCTTCAGTATAAGCAAGCTGTCTGCAATACATGTGTTCTGCATGGGAGAATTTCAGTAATGTAAATGAATTAAAATCTCTGATTTTATTCTTCCTTGTGCAATACACCAGCTTGTAGTGGATTAACCTTTAAAACACAAGTGATTGCCATTAGTAAGCCAAATTGTTGTGTTTTCCCTCTGCTGTATTATTCAGTATCAGCGTGTGTCTGTGAGAGTTTTTGCAGTGACTCAGTCTGGGTTCTTTATGTCCCTTTGCTTACTGTTGGCCAGACTTACCTGTTGGCTTCCCTTGCTGTCCATACTTCTGAAACCTTTTCTCAGTGCAGGAGTATTCTAGGAACTGGGGAACTGGATGAGAAAATGAGATACTGGGCTTATGAACCAATTGCTTTCCAAAAGTACTGCAGTAGCTTAGGTAGGGTGACTGAAGATGTTCACATGGAAGTGTTTAAGTGCAGCTTATTTCGTAAAAAATATTTAAACATATTCATCTTAAAATCCTTGGGGTTTGTGGGGGTTTTTTTATTATAGCACCCTTGTCAAACTAAGGTAAAAATAAATCAGGACTTACTAGAATCACACAAATTATCTGTGGAAATGAATTTTCTCAATCCTATTACAGACACCCAAGTTTGGACATGCTTTAAAAAAATGTAGCATGCTAGCAGAACTCAAGGCAGGAATTGACCCTACAGTGTGCTTGTAACACTGCATGATCTTTGCAAGTACGCCTTTTTTTTTTCTCTCTTTACTGTCAGTAAACAGTAAATAATCTTGCACAGAAGTTTGCTTTAAATTACAGAACTGCCATGTATTGAAAGTTTACTCTCACTTTACCTACAGCAGAGTCAACTGTTAAGTTTAACATCATTTCTGAACATGTACCTAAGAATGTTTAGAGTGTGCTGGAAAAGCAACAAGCTCACTGACTTTGTGTTTTAGTTCAGGGCCTTAGCATACTAAAATACTTTATTGCCTTTAGCACATTTTCTGATAGACAAGATCTATAGGGGACAGTACGAAAGAGGAAACTGCAGTCTAATTAAAAATACAGGGATCTATCAGAGTTCTGGTTTAAGCTTTTAAAAGATACTTTTCTTTCATTATTTCCAAGAAGACAGAGAATAACTTACAAAACTGAATTAAAATGCAGCTGCTTCCTAACAATGAATGTTTTAAGTAATGTGTTTAGCTGACTTAGACAATTCATAATGCAGTATCAAAATCAGTTCTGTCCTCTCATATACTCTGAATTCACATATAATTTTAATTGCAATATCAAGCCTTTTTTTTTCACAGAATATGATTCCACCCAATTATTAACCAGCAAAGCACACTTCCCAATTCTGAGAGCATGTGGATATGTTCTACAAATACTTTGATGTGTCAGGAAAGTCTAGAAGCCAAGTCTTGCAACTCAAAAATTTGCTACATTCTGATGTTTGTTTTTTCTCCATCTTGGTGAAATTCAGTACTGATCCTCATTGCATGTGAAGTTTTCACAAGATGGCAGTTTATCACCAGCACCTTCCTTAACAGACACCAAGAATCTTTTGATCTAATTTAGACTAATAGATCTGCCTATGTTCTGCCCTCTTGCTTTGATCCACTGGTTCTATTTATACACTTAAGTGTCACCGACAGTTAGTATCTCCCAGCTTTGAAGAAGTTATTGGAAAATTATATGCACTATCACACTTCAAATGAGATAGCTTGCTTAAGCCAAAAGGTAGACAAAGGTGGGAGAGGGGCAATACTGAGCAGCTCAGATCATGGGCAGTTCACAAGAAGAGAGAAAAGAGACAGGCAAATGTCTATAGAAAACCTTGTGTCCTCAGACCAGATTATGGTTCTGGATTCCAGGATTAGTCATTTTTCATATCATTCTATGTATTTTTCTTCCACAGTGCATTCAATAATTGTGCTGATTTTCCTTACTAGTGAACTAGACCAATATTCAATGCAGTCTAGTAGTTTGTTCATGTAGAGGGAACAGTAGGATTTTGAAAAGTACTTCATCCAGCTTTCTGCATCTCTATCTGAGTGTGTTGAGAAAATGATTTAATATTATATTTCTGTTACCAAAAATAAATGAGCAAATCTGTTCTACAGCTGAAACAAAGGCTAATGAATGATATTAGCAACTCTAATCTCCTTCATTTTAATTTCTGAAATGTCAGGTTTTGTTTTAAAAAGTAATAAAAGTACTCTAAACTACCAATTCTTTACAAGAATTGCCAAAAGCAATTTCGCCTGTAATAAAGCTATTGTGGGCTGGAACATTTTGATCAGGCAGCACAGACTGAGATGCTTTGCTTCATACGATTTGGTGAACGTGCTGTTCTTGTGGAAGTTTCTGAATCTGTTAGGAATAAAATACAGTTGACAATTTCTTTGGCCTGCATTAAGATTTTCTCAAGTTAATTTATCAGTTAGCTTTAAAAGATAAAGTGGTACACATCATTGATCTTTAAAAGGTAACTAAATTTTTTTATTAGTAAGAAATGTGCATAGTCAGGGAATTCCAGGGTGATGCAGTCATTTAAAATACAGTTGTTTCACTATCATAATTGATTTTTAAAATTCAAATTTTTCAAATGAGTGATTTGGAAGACCAGAATTGTTTTTTGCAGCCAACAACAATAAGAAAGGATAATGAAGAATAAGATGCATTCTTCTATTTGCTTTGAGCTTCTAGATGAAGTTGTGGAGGAGTCTCTTCTCCACTTTTGTGCTGCAAACTGCTGTGGGATATAGGTGCCTCACAAGGTTTGGACTGGGGCTGTAAGAGTGGTGTCTGGCTGGACTAGAAGCTTGGATTATAGGCGTGTTTGATTTACTCTGAAAAAACAGTATAAATGAGGTGGTACAGGGTTTTTTTCTGGTTCTGCATCATGTATTTACAATAACACTCTTCAGTGTCTTTGAAAGCTGCTTATCTGTCTTTACAAATCAGCTTACTATGTATGTATTATTTTAGCTGTAAGACTCCATCTGAAATCCTGACATCCCTGACCTCAAAGTGATATTCTCTATTGACAGGAGTGTTCTCAGTGCCCATTTGTTTGCTACTTAATATTGATTCCTGTATTTTGCATAGTTATCAAACTAGACTGAAGCCACTGATGTTTCTTACACTGACCAATGATAGATAGTAGTTGTTTGCCTGTAACTGACTTGGTTTCTATAGATTAGTCTAGCAGTCAGTGAACCATCCAGTCTCCCTTGTTGTTCTCTCTATACTTTGTCTTTCTTTTGATACTTCCTTTTTGATATCTACTTCTGAACACAGAATTGAACACTCCAAGGAAGTTTGGGTAGTGTCTTGGGATATACCTTAATGGTGGTTGATATCATTGTTAGAGCCAGTAATAACTCCTGTGTTTGGCTTAGACAACTGGTGTAGGTAGGTAGGTAGGTAGGTAGGTAGGTAGGTAGGTAGGTAGGTAGGTAGGTAGGTAGATAGATAGATAGATAGATAGATAGATAGATAGATAGATAGATAGATAGATAGATAGATAGATAGATATCTTTAACAGAAAGAGTCTGGATGTGTGTTACCATCAATTAAGAGGCTCATTGGAATTCACCAATTTTTCAATGCTTGAATTAAGCTGAACAGATTCTCACAAAATAGTAAAGAGAATGGGAATTTCCAGAGACATTTAGAATATCCAGCACTCTTAAAATGAGATTTTACTTTTGGAGGTTTCTACTTTTTTCCTTTAACTTCAAAAAGGACCAAAGGCAGATGAGTTCTAGCTGAGATGCTGAATGCAAACTAAGTTCAACTTTGGGTGCCTAAGTAATGCTGTAGCTTAGGATGTTTGGGGTTTTACCTTTATACGTTCTAGTTCATAATGGATTGCATCATTAAGTTTGTACCTCCGTTGACTGGCTGCATAGTCTGTATTTTCGTATGTGAAAAGATAGTTGTGCAAGCAATTATCTGCTTTTAAATGGATGTGCAGATTTTCTTGACATGATGGACTATGACCAAGTTCTGGGAGCCATAAAAGTGCCCATACTTTTTTATTTGGGGCTATCCATTCACTCAAGGAATGTATAAAATCTTGTAGTCATGTAAGGCTTCTAAATAAAAAAAGAGCTGAACATAGATGTTGATAATAAATTTCATACTTAAGCAAGATACTTAGTGGATTTTTGCAGGTTACAACTTGTCTTTGAAAGGAAAGGTTTACAATGAAGGTATTGATACCTGAGAGAATCAGCATCTTGGAAAGTGATTGTGTGCTGAGTACATGGGCGAAGTAACTGTGTCCCGTATAGAGACAAGTGAGGGGACAAGACCATGGGAAATAGGAGAGGATGGAGGAACATAAGGTTGGAAGATTAGTATCAATCTGTAGAAAATGGAATTATTATTTTTTTATTAGGGCTCTTGCTTTTCATTTTGTGTGAGATATTTAATGTTTTTAAAGAAAAGGGGGTAAAACAAAAAAGCCCAAACTTCCCAAAAGTGGCAACATGGCAATACTTATGCAAATACAATAGCACTTTCTGCAGCTATGATTGATTTAAATGATGTGGAATCAGATCAGCATAAAGTCAGAGAAAGACCTTATGATTGAGCGAATTTAGATTTATAATAGATTCACTATAAACTAAAGCACTGTAAATCAGGACAGAACAAGAGTCTGAAATGTTATGACCTCAATAGTATCATGTTAAAATTAATTTTGGGTCAATATATTTGAAAGTTAGTGAGGAAGGTACTAATATAAACTATGTTTGAGGTTGGCCAGTGCCATTTAACATGGTATGTTAAGAGGGTTTTTTTCTGCAGTCCTTGTACTCATGTGGTGTCAAGGGATCCCTACCTGATTTTGTGTTTAATGCTATAGAAAGTTTTCTCATAAATACGTTTCCCTGTTAGAGATCAGCTTTGGGAAAGAAAACCCTCTTTATCAGCCACAGTAGCAAAATTCTACAGTGCCAGGACTGCTTTCAGTACCTCGCTCCCATAGTATGTTACACCTGAGGTCGTCCTTTTCATAAGCCTTTTCCCATCCGCCCAGTTTTGGATTGTGTGCACTGGGAACAAAGTCAGCTTACAAGTAGTTCTGACTTGATTTTTCACTAGGAGTGCTCCTGCAAATGAAATAGACTGATACACAGGAAAACATACATTTGGTTTTGCAACAGGAAGAATCACAGAATCACAGAATGGTTTGGGTTGGAAGGGACCTTAAAGATCACCCAGTTCCAGCCCCCCAGCCATGGGCAGGGACACCTCCCTTGGGATCAGGTTGCACAAAGCCCCATCAACCTGGCCTTGCATATCTCCAGAGTTTACAAGTACAAGAGTTTATAAGAGTTTATAAGTACTTAATAATTAAAAGATAATAGTCATATTTGCCTCTATAAATGTCAGCAGGAAAGTTGGATTTGATATTTATATACAGTGAGGCACCTTTACATGAATGCGAGACTACAGTGTTGTATATGTGAGAGCAAATTAATCTGTCGTATGCTTTCAGGTCTTTTGGAGATTAAATAGTTCAACTATTTAAATTTAAAACAAAAAGGAGATGGACTAACAAATTAAAAAGGGCTAACATTTAAAACAGTAACAAGTGATGTATTTCTGTTGAGTCTCACTATGATTTTTACTCTCATCATTGAAGCATTAATGTTAAATCTATTCCTTTTTTCTCAAATCTAGTTAGAAATTGCTTTCATTGAAGAGCCAAGTAGAATACAGAATAATAGAAATTGCTTAAAGAACAGTATTCACTTCATCTATAGCATCATATTCAAAACCAGCATTGTTCACTTAAGCTTTATGCAAAACTGGTGTTTCTCTTGTAAAAGAAAGTAAGCACTTAAGGAAGAGAACAATGCAGGTGGTTGACACCAGTCAGTACATATATATATATATATATATATATTTGTGGCTTTGCACAATTTTCCTAGCCTAAAGTCAATGCAGAGGCAGAGAGAGGGCAGCAGGGTGTTATCAGTGTCTCACAGCCTTTGCAGTGGCTAGTATTTTTATTCCTGGAGTTCCCTTGGAATGCTTAAAATAGCTAAGATTGCATGTAAAAGCAGGACAGTAAACCAGCAGCAATTAAAAAAAATGCTTATAGAACATGGGAAAAGTCAGATGAAAACTCTCCAATATGCTGAACATATACCTCAGTCTACTAGTGTCTGTTTTACTCTGTGCAGTCCTGAAGTCAGAGAGGCTTTGATTCTAGACAATTTCGTATAGTACCAATTTATTAATAGACCTCATCCATCACAATTAGCCTGACTAGGTGAAGCAGAATCCAAAAGGAGATGTGGGATAGCTTTAGAGACAGCCTTTTAAAAAGAAGGCTGACTCATGGGATGTAGTCACCTTGTTGGACATAGTGGAGATAAGTCTGCCTCAGTTTAATGTTAATATTTTCATGTCAGATTTTACTTTATTATATGTCTCTTAGTTATCAGCAGTGTTCATTCTGCCACAGGACCCCAAAAAAACAGGAAGGTCTCTCTTTTGCAAGAACGCAATTTTTTGAGTGTGGATTAGCTTTACCTTTTGGACAGTCACTACATAGGTCCAATAACTCAGGTCTGAGCACACAAGTCTTGATTGATTGATGCAGTGCTTGGTCAATCACCTACTCATATCAATGGTAGTTCATTGTCAGGGTGCTTCTCTCTTTTTCTTTTCTTGGTTAAGAGTGGAAGGAACAATTTCAATAATGATTTCTTTATGAGAATTTTTTCCTAGGTATTAAAGATAGAATTTCCTAGTTTTGTGAATGCTTTCGTTATTGCAAGTGCTATACATAAAATTATATTTGCTTCAGAAGGGATTGTTGCACCACTTACAAAAATAGCAGATTAGAAAAAAAAGATATCCATTAAGTGAAAAAGAAAGAATAGTTTGAAGGTTCACTAACATCAGAAGATACTAAATCTGAATATTAATGAGTCATCTGGATGGAAAGTTAATAGATGATGTTCTGAGAAGTCCTAATAAACAAATATAGGCTGAGAAGCTGACATAGATTAAGAAAAATGTAACACACATGCATACACATTTACGACTTGTATTTTTTCCCCAAAATATTTTGTAATGAAGAAATTTTAATGAAGGAAGAAAAATACAGTCTTGTAAACGTGTGCTGAAGTTGTTTTGGCTGCAGTTATGCCATTATATGACTTATATATATGACTGAGAAGTGCATGACAAATCCATGTTGACTGTGCCTATTTATGACAACCTGGTTCATCAAATATACAATATATTGATATAGTTAAATATACAGTAGAAGTATTTTAACATAGTAGCTCTATGTTTTGAGGTTTGTTTATAGTTTGTAATTTTCTTGCTTGCTGTGACTTTTGGTGAGTTTTAACATTTGCCCAGCCAGTCTCTCTGTCTCTCTTTCTTTCTCTGTCTTTCTCTGTGAGGTTCACATGTGAACTGATTTAAAGATTGCATAATTGACTGTTTGGCATATCCTACAGGCAAAGGTCCAGAAACCCTTTTTGCTGGCTATAACCTCAATGATAATGAGTGGCACACAGTGCGTGTGGTCCGGCGAGGAAAGAGTTTAAAGTTAATGGTGGATGACCAGCAGGCCATGACAGGTAGTGTGGCATTGGGACTTGATGTTACTGGGGGGAAAAACAAATCAAAAAATGACAGACGTAAAATGCCTTTAGCTGAAAGCAACAGATGCTTTTTTTCTTTGCTTGGGTAAGATCCAAAATGCTTGTTACACATTTTGAAATGCTGGTACTACAAGTGCACTGTTACACTTTATAAACATTACTCTAGCATTGCTTTTGGAATTAATGAAAACCTTCATGCTGACTTAAATGAATGTTTTTATACAGTAATTTGGGAGAAGTCATTTGATACATCACTAATGGGAAGGCAAGTAAAATGCTTTTGGCAACACACTGAATTTATACTGAGATTAAACACTAAGCCAATGCTGTAAGAAATAATTCCAGAAGCATTTGAAGGATATTCTTTTGTGTTTTAAATCTTGCATCATCTGTCCCCAATAATTAAATAGTAAGTTTTTCTCAGACTCTAAAGTAGCAGTCAGGATAGGAGAGAAAATATGACATGAATGCCAGCAGATGTTGGAAAAATACGCCTATGAATATATTATCAGAAATGTTAGTAGATAATACACTGATTTTGTTCTGTTAAAGATACGGCTTACATCTACAGTTGAAGCAAAAATTTAGTCTATGTATGTCATGATACTTTGATTCACTGTCTCAAGAGAGCAAATGTCCTAAACCAGTTACTTCCTTAAGGAAAATTAAAATTTTGAATTGGAGAAACTATACTGAAAAATATCATCTTGCTGCTCCAAGTGCAACTCAGGGTACTTTGGGGAAGTTTTCTAGTTAGAGTAAGCTCTTTAGATCTGAATAAATTATGGCATCTAGAACAAATGCACATTTCCTTGGCTCCTCAGGGCAGATTTATTACTTAGAAATACCATAAATCTCAAAGAAATATTGTTTTCACTTTTGGGTTCAGCACCAGCTTCAGAAAAGTTAAAAATATATGTGAGGCATTAAGATGAAAACAGGAGACTTCTATCCTGTATAGTCTAGTTAGGTGAAGGCACCAGTTAAGAATGGAAGTTCTTGTAGTCATTGTGCGTAACTGTACCCACTATCAAATGTTATGGTCTTAGCAAATAGCTGAGACACTGGAACAGGCTCCCCTTGAGAGGTGGTTGCTGCTGCAAGATTGCCAGTCTCTAAGAGTCATTTGGACAGTGTCCTTAACAAAGTCCTTTAACTTTTGATCAGCCCTGAAGTGGTCAGGCAATTGAACCAGATTGTCATTGTAGATCACTTCCAACTCAAATAGTTTATTTTATACTAGCTGTTAAAAACAGTGAGTCAGTGAGTCTTTTCAGTTGTCTCCTGGTCAACCACAATTGTTGCCTATGGGTCTAACTTTCTGGTACAACACTTGTACTCACTCCATCTACCAGTACCTGTATCAGAAGCTGGCCAGCTGACTCCAAATCCCTCAGTTCTTCAAACTGGAAGTTGCCTAAATTTACATAATCCACGGATGATTAACATTCTTTGTTCAAGGGGAAAAAGTCATCCCATTATTTTGAAGGGAAAAGATCATCTTAAGCTCCCTGTGGGAAGCTGTTTAGCCAGTGTGTGGCCTCCTGCATCAACAAGGAGGGAACTGATGTGAGAGAAGGAGCTTGAGGGAAGGTTTGATAACATGGGAAACCTTCTGCTTGTCCCATGGAAACTCTTCATTACCATGTGACTTTTTTTTTGAATTTTTTTTTTTTGTGATACTGTGCGTGTCTAAAGCCTTCATGAGCTTCAGTTTCAAATGTGTATGCTGCAACTTATTGTGTAATTCTGAGTATCCTAAAGCAGTAGTGGAAGTGTTGCCAATCAGATTGGAGTGCTCTTGCTATAAACTGTTTAGAGCTTTTCTTCAGATGTCCCAACAAGCAGAAATGTGGTTAAAATATAACCCAGATCATGTGTAAGGTTATTAAAATCATAATGCAAAAATGAAGGTCACCCCAAAAAATCCAGCTTCACCTCCATTGTATTTTTCCTTTATTAATTCCACTTAGATCATACATGGAAAAAAACCTTATCAGATTCAGAAAGCTTAAGCTGAAGGTGAAGCCATTAAATAATGTATTCTGACTATCCATACTATCCATATTTTATGCGTTATAAAATATCACCTATTCATCCATGGATTGAACTTAGTCATCTTTGACAAATGCATACTTTGTGCGTGGATAAATAAGATCTTTCAGAATCATAACCAGATTTCATTGGAAGTCATACAAGTGGTTTTGAAAATTTTACTCATTGTAAGAGAGTTTAAATACTTGCAACCCTCATAGAATAATTATAGTTAGAATAGACGTCTAAGATTATACAGTCCATGGACTTTGTTTTCTGGAAAAGTAGAGAAAATAGAAGTGCACTGTAGGAGGTCACTACAGTTGGATAATGGAAAGGATACCTAGCTTATGGTTATGAACAGAAATTCACTTCGCCTTTCAGATGTCCCATAAAATTGCAACGTGTTATGCATTTTGTGCACCAACCTGACAAGTTAAAACCCAAACAAAAATAGAAAACCCAGCCTTGTAAGTACGCACTGCAGTCTCAATCCATTTTTCTTCATTGCCATACTTGCAAATATTGTGGAGCATCATGTGAATTCTCAAGTCCTGTTAGCTTGTTTTTACAATCAAAATGCTAGAGGGAGATTTGGGATGTGAGCCCAGATTCTGGAACTTTTTTATAGCTATACCCAAGAAAGAAGTAGACTTAAGGTAGTGAGTGCTGTGAGGATGATGTCCTACAGGCCAAAGTTTAGTGATTTTTTGCTGTGACCTTCATGCAGTGCCATCTAAAATGATATAAGACTGGAACGGATAAAGTTCCTCCTCTTAAACGTGGTATTCAGCTCTCTAATGTGATCCACCTTGCAGCTCTTGGCCTTGCAGAAAGTGAGAGACCTCGCATTTTTCAAGGCAGCTCCCTGACTCATTACTGCAAGGAAGAAGCCACCTTAGTTAACACATCAGAGGAGGTGGTGTCTTCAGAACTGATGCTTAGAAACAGGAATGTCAAGAAGGCTGTCCTGGGGATTAAGGTGCCTCTTGAAGTGCTCAGCCTGTGACTGTAGATCTCAGGTGCTGATGGTGTTCAGTGACATCAGTAGAGTCAAGTCAGAATGCACCCTGAAGCTAAGTAAGCTGTCTATAAATATCTATCATAAAATCATAGAATCATGGAACAGTTTGGGTTGAAAGGGACTTCAGAGGTCATCCAGTTACAACTCCACTACCGTGGGCAGGGACACCTTCCGCTGGATCAGGTTCCTCAAAGCCCAGTCCAACCTGGCCTTGAACACCTCCAGGCATGGGGCATCCATGACTTCTCTGGGCAGCTTATACCAGTGCCTCACCACCCTCACAGGGAACATTCTTCGTAAAGTCTCATATATATCTCCCCTCTTGCAGCTTAAAACCATTCCTTCTCATCCTATCCTTAAAATTTGTGATCAAGAGCCCCTCCCCAGCTTTCTTGTAACCCCTTTCAATATTGTAACGCTACTATAAGATCTCCCCAGAGCCTTCTCCAGGCTGAACAAGACTAACTCTTTCAGCCTGTCCTTGTATAGAAGATGATCAGTCCTCTGATCATTTTCGTGGCCTTCTCTGGATTCGCTCTAACAAATTTATTAGAGCAGTTTTCTTCATTCTATTTTAAGTTATATTAAAGCTTGCAGACCGATTTTCACTGTGACTTCACTACAAAGATACAGCTGTCTAAGCCTGCCTCAGGGCTTTCTGCACCACGCTAAACACACCTAGCCCCAGTTGAAGCTCACAGTCTTTGAATAATAAGTTCAGGGAGGGCCAAGGGAGATTCTGTGGGAAGTTCTTTTGTACTATATAAGTACACAGAACACTTCTATGTTCTGAGGGAACTTCTGTTATAGGACAGTTTTATGCAAGTATTTTTTCCAATGGGGCTGAGTCTGTTCTTCGCCTTCTTTGTGCTCTGTAAGAGATATTAAATATTTAAGGAACTTGGAAATCTAGTCCGTGATTTGCAAAAGATAGATTAAGTGTCAAAACTTATTAGTAATAGAAACTGTTTTCTCATCATACCCACACAATGTGACCATGAATCAGCATTGTGATGTTACCACCCTACTTATTAAAAATATGCATGGAATAAAAAACCCACACAACCTCTGAGGTCCATTAGAAATGGGAACTCCTCAGTGGACATTATTTGAATGTGCAGGGTGATGTTCTCAATAGCTAACTTGAAAGCTTTCCTGTCCCATACAAGGCACTATTATGCTATTGTATGAAAGGTGTCAGACACCCTGCCTGCAGGATTTCTGCTCCATCCCTCTCTTAGTCCCTGACCTCTTCTTCCACAGTTTATCCCCATGATACATAACGTGGTTGCTTTCAAGGAAAGCTCTGTCCACCCTTGCAGCAAAGGATTTTGCAGCAGGGCCAGCATTAATGTACCCAAGACAGCTGAGATGGGAATCCTTCCTTCCTTTTCTGGAATCCATGTGCTTTTAAGCAAATCACATGGAGTAACCTTCCCCAAACTGTTATGCCTTTCTTTCATGAAACTCTTAAAGTCATAGTTTTAGCTCTGAGAGTTGCCTTTGTGTTCTTCATTTGTGTTAATTAATTCAACTTACAGTAAAACTATACGTTTGGTTAAATGTAACCAAAGTAAGGGATTCTGTTGGCAGTTTGTGGTATTGTGCTTCAGTTTAGGAATCTTGCTGGCTGCTAGCCTTACATAAACATACTGAACCCAGCAGAAAGGCTCCCAGATGTTTACCAGAAGTTGGAATGAAGTTAGAAGAATCCTCTTTGGAGCCAAGCATTGGCTTTTCACGTTCTGACCACTGTGAAATTGATGCAGATACTTAAATACACTATGTGCATTTTGATCTCCCATTTCAGGTGCTAACGTGTATTTTCTTGTTACTATTTAAAGGTCAAATGGCTGGTGATCACACACGACTGGAATTCCACAACATAGAAACAGGAATAATAACAGAACGGCGCTACCTGTCTTCTGTGCCTTCTAATTTCATTGGGCATCTACAGAGTCTTACCTTTAATGGCATGGCCTACATTGACTTATGTAAAAATGGAGACATCGATTATTGTGAGCTAAATGCAAGATTTGGATTCAGGAACATCATAGCAGACCCTGTAACCTTTAAAACAAAAGCGAGTTATGTTGCATTGGCCACGCTACAAGCATATACATCTATGCACCTTTTTTTCCAGTTCAAAACCACCTCTCTGGATGGATTGATACTTTATAACAGTGGCGATGGGAATGATTTCATTGTGGTTGAATTAGTAAAAGGGTACGTATGGGTTAGCATGACAAAACCAGTCCATTCAAAAATGTCTATACAGGAGAAAGAGAAATACAAGGGAAAGTTTAGGATATAGACTTTATCTGACGGGACCTACGTGATTGATGAATGTTTCTTCATGTTCAACTTCACGTGCTTTGTTGTGACTTTTTCCTTCAGATGAAGCCAAGGAGTAATAGTTTGTAGCCTTTCTCTTGTTCCCTCTA
>WAAB01008882.1:0-18757 GCA_013389865.1 Piaya cayana
ATTCTATAATTCTATGAGTCTTGCCCATGTTGCCTGACCCAGACATGGTGACGTTCAATCCAAGGAGATGCTGTGAAAGGAAAGTTCACAGTGACCAAAAACAGATTTGACAACAACGTGCTAAAAAAACCAGAGGGCATCTCAGGAAAATCCCAAACTTCTTTTGACCTGGAAGGCTGGGGTTTACAAAAAGGGAGGACAATGAGGTTTTACTTCCTGTAGTGTCTGAGCTGCGGTTTAGGCCAGGCTGGAAAAGGAGTGGTCTTGCCCTTCCCTGGTGCTTCCTCTGTGATGTCTAGTTTTGAGCATCTAAATTCTCTGAAACTAGGAAAAAAAAACCACAGGTCTCCCCTTGAGCTAGTCAGGGCCTTAGTTCTTTTCCCTGTTTAAGCTACCTGTCCTCTAGTGCCACAAAGCATTCCCAGCCACATACATTGCAGGAGAAAATAGTGGGTTAAAAAGGCAAATAGGCTTGCATAATGGGAAATTCATGCCCTGAGCAGAAAACCAGAAACTGGAGATATGCACAGCATTCAACACAGAAAAAAAAAAAAAGTCCCTCTTGGGAACCAATCACCCTGGTAAAATTTCCTACTGCAGGGAATCTGGGCAGTACTGTAGCTTGCAAACCTTTTTGCTTGCAAACATCCTGGCTGGCTGGTCTTCCTCCATAACTGCACTCTGCTTATTCCCTCTCTTCTTTTTTAACCCATTATTAGAATAGTCCTGTGATGCCACAGTAAGAAACACAGGAAAACATGGAAACTCCTCCACTTAATTTGCCATGTTGCCACAAAGACATCTGCCTAACCCACCTCCCACTTCTTTCAAGCAAACCACTCACAATTAATTTGCTGCATCTTTTTGCATACAGGATCCCAGTGCCAAGTGTGCCCAGCCAAATGAGCAAATTAGCTCTCAGAAATGCCTTCATCATGACAGAAACCTCCTCTAGCACAGCCACATCTCATCTATGAGAGGGGAAAATAAGCTGGGAAAATGAGTGGCCCAGATTTCTGACATTTTCCTTATTTTAAGAAGCTTGGATGAAAAACCTAGCTCTAACCAGCCCAGCCAAGGTTGTAGCTGAGGTCCATATGGCTGGCTAATTTCAGAAGATGGTAAGCTTCTCTAAATTCAAGCATCTGAATTTCACACTTGAAGGTTTAATAAGAGCCTCCTCTCTTTTCAATAAAAGCACTGTAATTTTGTCAGTTTGTCTTTTTAGGGAAGAATCACGGACAGCTTAAGGAAGGACAACCAGAGTTTAAATCCATCCTGTGTTCACATCAGAGCAGTGTTGGACCTGCACTGTCCTGAGATATTCACCCCAGGTATTAAACCCTTTCCCATGTCAGAGGCCTTGGGATTACGAGATAATAAAAAATTCCTAGTTTTTCTAGTAAAGTCAACCTGCTAATGCCCAAAGATTTTATTGGAAATTTGAACAACCTCAAATTTTCATAAAACAAGAGTTCTGTAAGGTCTGAGACTAAGCCAAATGGATTTTTGAATGGCTGTAAACTTCCACAGCTTCTCTAGTACAGCACTCATCCCAGTTCATTTTAAGTATTTTTTTCTCAGTGTCCAAGAAAACTCACACTAAAGGTGTCCTCTCAAGTGGAAAGCAGTACACAAAGCCTGCTAAGATGAAACCACATGGTCTGGCCAGCCATATGTCTTCCAAGGTATTGTTCTCCAGAGCACTGACTCATCAACAAAGGACATGAGTCAGAGCAACCCCGACAGCACAAAGGGAAACTTCAATATGACAGGAGCTTCAAACACCATCCTTCAGTGGCAGAAGTGAGACCATCACTGAGTCTTGTTTTCAAAGTGTCAGCTGTAAGAGAAACACCCTGAGAACAGGAAGACAAACAGGCATAACCCAAAAGGGAGTCTCTCTGTGGACAGACAAAAAAACCCCTGAAGCTTTATTGAGATGGGCTCAGCATTGCCCACAGCCAGCAAAGCTGCCCAGTTCCAAAGACTGCTAGAGCAAACAGTGCTTTTTATTCCAGGAAACTTAAAAAATACCCCAACTGCAGAAAAAAAAGTGACTTCTTTTATCAGTTACAATAAAACTACCTTGTGACTGAGCAAATCTTAGTTTCCACCTGTGGTGCACATATCTCCTCCTGGCTGTGCTCCTTGATATCCTGTCTCTGCCAGGACTCCAGCTTCACCCATAGTGTCACATTTCCACCTTCGTGTGGAAATGAGGCGGCACTATCTGTGCTGCAACTAGTTTGCCTGTTCATACGCAGCAAGAAGACTGAACCTGCAATGGAGCCAGGGATGACCAGTACTAGCACCTACTGCCTGCCTAGTGAAAAAGCAAGGGGCCATCCTTCAGCAGGCTCTTGGGATGTTAAACACCTGCTGCCAGTCGGTAAGCTGCTTCAGTCAATTTGCACATCCCTGGGAAACTTTCTCTCCATGCACTCCAGACACTTTTCCTACTCCAAATGCTGATGGCTTTTTTGCCATGCCCCTTTTCATCCCAAGCCCTCCTTTTCTTGGCAGAGCAGAAGTGGCAGCTGCCCAAGCAGCTCCTGTCCCCCTCCCCTGGGACTTCTCTTCAGCCTTTAGGGGATTGTTGGCACACTGATGCCCCATCTTGCTGTAGGAAGAGAATATTCCCTTTTGTTCAAAACAACACCATGGGACCCAAGTGAGAACAAAAATCTGAAAATCAAACTCCTCTTTCCTGGGAAGAGCAGATTAAAAGCATGAGCCATAGTGAATAAAACCCTAATGTGGTCTCTTAACCATCCTCCACGGGAGTTACCCCCTACTAACAGCTGAAGGCCCAATATAAGAGCTTTGTAGGAGCCGTTTACCTTGTAGGACTGGAGTGAAGACATAAATTGCCAACACAACCCCACGTGCAGGCAGCAGCCCCCCATCCCACCCCTGGGCACTATGACAGGCTGCAAATCAGTATGCCAGCCAGCGACAGGCACCGCTATTCCTTCACTTGAGGGGCTGTGTCAAAGGGGGGCCTCCATTCTCTATACCCGAGTGCAACAGTGGCTGTTAAGAAATCACAGGATAATAGCCCTTTTGATGGATGATCAGCTTGCACTTTTTCGATGTAGTGGTTGTGTTCGCACTGGGAAGGGGGAGGGGGTATAGAGGCATATGACAGTGCAGATAACAAGTGGGCTTTGTACACTGTGACCAAAGGCTCCTGCAGCTGCCCCAGCCCCCTCTCCTGCTTGAGGTGGGAGAGGAGGCTACAAAAGCTCCAGCAAACCAGTATGACACAGATAAGATTTTAATGATTGAGTACCTGCCTCTCTTTAAAAAGAAAAACTGTGGCAAGCAGCTCTCGTGCCATTCAACCATTCCAAGCTAGTGATTCTATGATTCTGTGATTCACCCAGGGGGTTCTGGAGAGGAGCGGCTTCTCTGGGCTGGTAGCCTGGCTGCTTTGGTGCCTTCCGGACAGGGAACGCCCTTGTGCATGCCCATCCACTTTGTTCCCTTTCCCTGTGCATCTGGTGAATACTTGCAGTCAATGCTGACCAAAGTCCTCACCTGCTTCTTGCCTTTACTTGCCCTGGTAGTGCTGATGTGGACCCTGGTGGCAATCAGGAGCATCTTCCTCAAAGAAGGCAGGGTGGGCAATCAGCTCCAAACCAGTCTGTCCCAGTGAGCTGTGCAAGAATATGAACAAGTAATACTGGAGCACATAGTATCTAACCAGTATTAACTCCATGCATCCCTGGCTTTACTTCACCTGTCATCCCTAGATGACAGGGGGGGTTATTTATGACACATATTCTTTGTGAATGGGAAGATAGTGATGATGGCAGCTGGCTACAGATTGCCAAAAGAAAAGACATACTGCCACCTCACAAAAACCCAAACCAACAAACAAAACAAGCAGAAAAACCTCACCCCAAAACCTACATACACTTTGTTTCTGTAATCCTTGTCCCAACAGGAGATGAGCACAGCCTCCCACCCGTCATGTGTGGTTGCTCTTTACTAAGCTTTGTGCAGCTAAGGGATTTTGAGATGGGATTAGCTAATACAATTCAGGCTCAGTTAGCAAAGGAAGCATGGAGATTCCAGCTCCCATCAATACAGATGTAGGCCTACCCTCTAGAGGGTTAATTACAGGGCAACTTGTGCTTCCTCCACAAATAACCAAGCTGCCTGTGTCCCCCCCATCCCATCCATGGCTATTGCATTGGAGTGGAAACACTTGCCATTGCCTAACCCTGTGTTAACACCTGGACCCAGCTAAAACCTGCTTTCCTGCCCATGGGCTGGGAGAGGAAAGGACTAACCACAGTAGGGAGGGAGAGCAGGCATGCACACAGGTGCAGAAAGCTGGCAGACAAACAGAGAGAGATCACAGGAGCAGATACGGGCGCATGCAGGCTGCAGTTCTTGTCAGTATGGCTTTCTAATGGCAAGACCAACACCTTCAGGGTGAAAGAGTTGGTTTCTCCTCAATGGGAAAATGCTAAGATGCACCAGCAATGGGACATCAGTGCTTTGTTTAAAACTGGCACCACTGGGAAGAGCTTTTGCTATCATGAATGTTCTTTGCATGGCCAGATGGGAAAATAGTGACCTCACTGGACTACCAAGGCATCCTTCAGGACAGACTCCCAAGTGTTCCTGGCCACCTCAGTAAGAAGCAGGGCCCACATTTCTAAACAGCTCACTGTGCACTGGCTTCTAAACTCCCCCCCCACACACACCTTCTTGAAAAGGTCATCCTAACTCCTGAGTGATGCCTGATGAACAACCCCCAACCTCAGTTTGTTCCTCATTTTCAAAAGCTCCCCACAGTGTTCTCATCTGCCTTTTTGGAGGTGCTTTAAAGACACGTAGCCCCTCATATCCTGAGACAGAAAGAATCCCTCACCAGAGACAGGCCTCTGCTTGCAGAGCTGGTGAACCGGTTCCTGGGGTGCGAATTGCATGGGCAAGCTCTCCCACACATGGATGCATTTTGCATAGCCCTGTTGGAGGCTAATGGCTAAATGTCATCTCTCTGTGGAAAGCAGATGGACTTGGAAAGTATAAGAGTGGCCCAAGGCACTTCATGCTTTGGGAAAGGTTGCTGCTGAAGAGCAACCCCTAGGGCTGAGGTCTTCCAGAAGGAAAGATATTCATTGATTTTCCAATTCTCTGAAGACAGGACTTAGGAATTAGACCAAGGAAGGCTTGTGAAGGATAGGGCTTGGGCCAGGCAAAGCAACTGGCACTGGAGATGCAGTGAACTAGTCTTGCTTTCCCAGTCTTCCTGGGATTGGGAAGCAAAAGTCTTGCGGAGGGAGCTAAAGGCCCTCGCCAGCAGGCTCAGGGAGGTTATTCTGCCCCCATACTCAGTACTGGTGAGACCACACCTTGAATCCTGTGTTCAGTTCTGAGCCTCTCACCACGAGAAGGATGNAAATTTTCGCAGAAATGGTCACTGGGTACTGGAACAGGCTGCCCAGGGAGGTGGTTGAGTCACCTGGAGGTATTTAAAAGATGGGTAGATGAGGTGCTCAGGGACATAGTTTAGTGTTTGATAGGAATGGTTGGACTTGATGATCCAGGAGGTCTTTTCCAACCTGGTGATTCTATGATTCTATGATCAGTACCAGCTGAATGCAAATAAATGTCATGGACCTTTGCGTGTGCCAGCTTGGGAAATAAATTCACTGGCACCTTCCCAGTCCTGTCGCTGGGACTCTTATGGAAGAAGCAGTAGCCTTCAGTGCTGTGGAGCAGCTTTACAAGGGGCAGCAAACATCACCTGCCACTCACCCTCAGAGCAAGCCAGAGCCTGACCCTCCCGCCACTGCAGAAGATATAGTTAGGTCTGTCTGGAAAAGCCATAACCACAGAATGAGCAGGCACACAAACGTGAGATACTGCAGGAGAGTACACTGTTGATTTCTACCTCTCACTAATAAGACAGATTTTTTTTTTCCCTGCCTTAATGGTGTCTGGCGTTTACAGGCACTGGGAACATTTGCTCCTTGCACTTCTTCCAATGCAGCATGGGAAAAGCTCTCACCCAAAGCGAAAAAAAAAAGGGAATTTTCTTTCAAGTCTATTCTTCTCACTTTCTTGCTCTGTAAGTGAAAAGCCCTGAGCTGCCTTTTTTCTTTGCAAGGCAAGTTTTCTGGCCAAGGGAAACTGGTGTTTGCCTCTCATGCTGTCAGCAGAGTGACAGGCATCAATACAACCTGAGGGGCACAGTAGCGGCAAATCAGCCACAACAGAGGGAGTGGCAGCAGGGCAGACAGAGCCTGTGTGCACCTTCCCCTCTTTTAGATAAGGGAAGGGCACATTTCAGCTTCAATAGAAAAAAATAACTTTAGGGGCTATGTTACTCCCAGAGGATATATTGAACCCTTGCTTTGGTTCTTTGTTCACTGCTAAAGACAAAGAAGAAAGGAAAACTAGAATGAAAAAAAAAGTGGATGTTGCCCCCCCGCTTATGAATATTCTGCAGCAAATAGACAGTGAGAAGAAATACAAAAGCATCCTCTCCTGTCAGGAGCAACATCAAGGTTTCCCCCATACCTCATTTGGCTGCAGTGTGCTAAATTTGTCTGGGGAAGGCAGTCACTGCACCAGTCCATGTCACACAGGCACTGAGTGCTGTCAGTCCTCTGCGCCAGAAGCTTCTGAGGGCTGAGATGGGAACACCGACCAGCCCAGCTGTTCAGTCCTTAATGGCACCTCAGCCTCCAAAGGGCTGGAAGGAGGAGGATTTCCATCCCAGCAACCAATGTCTGCCTCTTCTCCTGGCCTCTCCATCTGGTCCAGGAAGCCTCACTAGGTGAGCCTGCAGGACAGCAAGTGGCTACCAGTGGCCTGTTTGCAACAAGGCTAGGGTGATGCAGGAAGGCAGGGAACTTACAAGCAAAATAAAGAGGCAAAGTCAAGCACTTCCTTGCCTGGGGGAACCAGATATCACTCCTTCAGAAAACAAGGTTGAGGGACCCAACAGGAATCTGTAGATCTCACAGGATGGCTACAAACCTGGACAAAATGCAGCCCTCAAGGAGGGCCCCCTGGTGCAGACAAATAAGGCAAGAAAGGTGCTCCCCATGCCCAGGGATGCTGCTAGGAGAGGAAGAAAGGCACCCCTGCCCCCTTGCCTGTAGGGTACCTATAACCTTCTCTCCAATATCACAGGGCAACCCTGGGGATCAGCACAGAGTCAACTGTAATGCCTAATATGACCCAAGTAACCCACTCTATGCCCAGACAAAAGAGGAAGGAACACCCTTTATACCAAGACACCGAAGGCAGAACTCACATGCTGCAAAACTCCATCCTGTAAGCAACCTGATGCCCCAGCACAAATTTTCCTGTGTGAAACTCCCTCTGCAAGATTTGCCATAGGTGAGCAGCTGCCAAGGCAGCCAGATCCCAGAGGAGGTATTTGCTTTCTCCGTCTTCCCCCTGACCCACACCCTCTTTTTAATTGTTTGCACATCAAGAAATGACTTGCCATATTGCAGCCTCCCAAAGGGAGGCAGGCATTGAACTCGTAACCTGAAACTGCCTCGAGACGGCACCCACCTCCCTCTCTTCCCACATCCTTTCCCTGAAGAGACAGGCAGCACCCACCTCCCTCTGTTCCCATGTCCTCTCCCCAAGCTCATCCTTGCCTGAGCAGCAGCCACGTCCTCCCCTCGCTCTGCTCAGCTCTTCAGCAGCTACACCCTTCACTGTTAGTGAGCACAAAGAAAAAAAAGCACAGAGCTGCCATTCAGAGCCTCTCTCAGACTCTGAAACATCTCTGCACATTAATAATCTCTTTCAAAAGCCCTTTCCTTGCACAGATTTCTTCCCCCTCTTCAGCCCCCAATGCTTTTCAGTAGTGACTGTGATTCATCTGAGGTGTGAAACAGCACAGTAAAATTTTAATACAGCCTCAACACAATGCGAGAGCACTCAAGTGTGCTTTAAACAACCTGTCTGTCTCCAGCAACTGCTTTGAAAGCAAGATCACTTCAGCACTGCGTGAAAAGCTTCAAAGAGAATATTTGGGACTGATTTTGACATGACTCATAGAAGGCAAAAAGCCTCCAAACACAGTTTTCTCAAAGGATGAGCGTCAGTAGAGGAACACACTGGCTCTCATCCTGCCTCCCTGTTGGGGGTTGGTCCAGCTGGACCATATGGGGCAGCCTAGGAGGATCACAGATCCATGTACCTATAGGTATCCTACCTATAGGATACCAACTGAGTGCTGCTACCTGGTCCCCATCACATTACAAAAAAATTTCACGGAAAGGGTGATTGGGCACTGGCAGAGGCTGCCCAGGGAGGTAGTGGAGTCACCTTACCTGTAGGTGTTTAAGGGAGGGCTAGATGAGGTGCTGAGGGGTATGGTTTAGTGATTCATAGGAATGGTTGGACTCAATGATTTGGTGGGTCTTTTCCAACCTGGTGATTCTATGATTCTATGATTTCCACAGCCACTAAAATCTGAGGGAAGGGCTAAAAGTCAACGGTCTGGCCCTAGCTGTGATTTCAAGAGCTGGAAAGTAGAGGAGAGTTCTCCATGCCCTAGGCTACATGTGTTGATAGTAAAAGTATGAAAATAAAGCAAAGCACATGGGTTAGCTGAGAAACACAAAGAAATGCTGATAGCACCCAAGGACAACTCTACAGCCAGTAAACAAAAGGGAAAGGAAGTCAGTGTTGAGAAAGTGGGGCTAGGAGGTGAGTGAACAGGAAGAAACAGCACGGGCAGAGGAAGGTACTTGCCAAGAGAGGCTTTGGAAGCCTCCACAATCTCAGCCAACAAATATTCCTCAACTTTGCTGCCTTTCAGTGTCACTCATTGTTCTTTGGCTTCCTAGGTGTTTCCAGAACTGTGACTAGTATGACAGTGTTCTCACACGGGGAAATGTTCCGGCCCTGGAGACCTTTGAACTCAGGTTGGGAACATTGAAGGCCAATGGAAGAAGCTGAGCTCTGCACCTTCAGGTGTCTCTGCTCCCACACAACGGACGGAACATCAACCAAAATCTGGGAGGCTAGTTACAAGCAGTGTGCCCTGGTGGTCAATATTGGACCTGATCCCATAAAATATCTTCAGCAATGATATGGATAGTGGGGTAGAGCATGCCCTCAGGAAGTTTGCTGGTTATACAAAACTGAGAGGAGTGGCTGATACACCAGAGAATTGTGCTGGCATCTAGAGGGATCTGGACAGGCTGGAGAAGTAGGCTGGCAGGAAATTAAGTTCAAGGGTTTCATGAAGTTCAAGAAAGAATAGTAGAAATACATGCATTTAGGAAGGAACAACACGAGGCACAAGTACATGCTGTGGACCACACAGATGGAAAGCAACTTGGCAGAAAATGACCTTGGGGGCCCGGTAGACACCAAGTCAAAAACAGTTAATGGTATCCTGGGCTGCATTAGGAAGAGTGCTGCCAGCAGGTGGAGGGACTTGAGCCTTCCCTCTGCTCAGCAGTGGTGAAGACACATGTGGAGTCCAGTTTTAGACTCCAGAGTACAAAATAAGACAAGGACATACTGGGGAAAGTCCCACAAAGGGTCATGAAGATGATGAAAGGACTGGAAGGCCTCTTCTATGAGGAAAGACTGTGAGAGGTGGAATTGTTCAGCCTGGAAAAGGGACGACTCGAGGGGTCTTATCAATGTGTACAAACACCTGAAAGAAAGATGTAAAGAGGAGACAGAGTCTTTTCAATGGTGCCCAGTAACAGGACTAGAGGCAATGAGCACAAGTAGAAACATAAGAGGTTCTGTCTGAACATCAGGAAACGCTTTTTAATGTGAGGGTGACTGAGTACTGACATAGGTTGCCCAGAGAAGCTGCACAGACTCCATGCTTGGAGAAACCCTGACACATGATGGGGGCTGACCATCTGGAAGGCAGCTTTGCTGGGTGGGTGACAGAGCACTGGCACAGGGCTCTTTCAGGGCCCACAATAATCAGGTGAAATTCTCTGTCAAGTGTTACGCCAGACAAACAGAGAACTGAAAAGGAACATGTGACATAAAAAAAACAAAAAAATCACTTTAAAATACTTTCTCTGAACACAAGCATCGGCGATGAGTACCGGTCTCTTCCTGAATGGATGGGAAAGGCATGTTCTCTATGTGGGGTTTACATCTGCACATCTTATCTTCTAGCTATGTGGCCCTGTATTCCTCATTGAGTTGGGACAAAATGTATCCAGGAGTGGGTGCGTGTATCATGGGTAGAAAACTTTCAGGGTGGCTGAAGGTTGGAATTTATGTTCTGAGTAAGATGAGCTCCTGCAGAACAAGTTAGCGGATGTTTCAGGTGATTCATTGTCTTCTGATAAATGCCTAGCTCCTGAGTCATTGCTGGCATGCAAAAACAGGGTATGTCTGGGTGAATCAGATAGTTGAGGGAAGAGTATCAACAGTAGTTAGTATCAACAAACTTCTACATGTTTATTCAGGGGCCAAGCTGTAAACTCGCACTGTTTTTCAAGATCTGCAATGAACTCCCTGGAAAAACTGGATCATTTTTCTGCTGGATTAGGGGCATGCCTTGGGAGAAAACTGCTTGCTCTGTCCTCCAAAGGCAAGCACTTATGTGAAAGGATAGAAAAGCCAGGCTGAGCCATCTGTGTGTAGTACCTCCTGCCCACCCTCCAAAAACATCTCCAGTGAGTCCTTTGTGCCAGGCAGCAAGAGTTAAGTTCTCACTGGTGCTGCCTGGATGACTCTGAGTGTCTCCAAAAGATAGGACTGTCTTTTCTTCCATCTCCTGCTGGCCTCCAGGACACATCTCCCCATCCTTTGGCCTTGGTTTGTCCATCAGGTGCTTAAGCTACAATAGTTTGCTTGTCTCTACAATTGCCAAGAGTATTTGACATCTTGAGTATCCATAGTTTACTTTGGAGAGGCCAGATGAACAGCAATGTCTGGAGGATGAGGAAGGGAGCAAGGAACTCAGTGCTATCTCATACCTATATCACCACTAGATTCACACTTTAAACCAGAGGTTCAGAAGGAAACCAGTCACAGAAGAAAAAGGAGGAGAAAAAACAAATGACTTTGTAATGCAGCTCAGTGGTCTTGCATATGTCCCAGGGCAAACTTTGTAATTATACCTTATCCTAATTACTGTTGTAGCAGCAAAGACAGCAAAACAATGGAACAGGCACCAGCACCCAGGGCACCCAGGGCCGTCCTGGCTATGGGAAAGGGTACAAGAATTCCCAGCCCTAGCTATTAAATCCCAAATTCTGATTCTCAGGAAGCTCAGCAACATGCTTGCAAGTTCAGACATTTCAATAAGGCTATTTCAAATGCAGTGGCAGGCTTGAGAAAGGAGTGCAAGGTCAGCTCTTCTGCATGTGCTGTGTTTCCATTGTTACATATGAGCAATACGGAGCCATTTGGCAGGACACTAACACTTGGCCTAAGAAAAAGAAAGGACTGCTCTGTCCAAGTGCAATATAGATGTGCTCCTGACAGAGGGGAATAACCAGGCTTTCGCATATACTGAAAATTTTCTTTTGCAGACCCATGGCAGCACTGTCTAGAAGAGCTCTCCACAGTCTCTTGTCCAGTCTTCCTCTTGGGAGACTATTGCCAACACTGATGCAGCCAGAGAGTGCCTAACCTTTTGCCTAAACAACACTCCAGGCTGCGCAAAGGTGGCAAGCCACCACCACTCTGAGGGTCTATCCCAGGGCTGCCTCTCCTCTTGGGGAAGACTTTTTTCCTAATGTCCAGGCTGAAATCCTAGTGATGCAGGAGCAATTCCTTGCAATTTCTGAAAGGAAGGGAAGAAGAAGAGAAGAATGAAGAATGATTTCAGAATTAGCAAAGCTGAAATGTTTGCAGGTGGTCTTAGACTGAATCAGCTAGCTCTGTGTGCAGTGTTTGACTTGCCAGTGATTGCTTACCAGTGAGAGGATGTGCTGAAAAGCTAGTGATAGACATGAAAAGCTACTGTAGAAGGGTGAAAAGGAAGGACTAAGAGGTGGGTGAGACTATCACTGTCATTCATTTGAAGAAAGCAAATGGAAGACACTGATGACTGTGCTGTCTTTCTTGAATTTAGCTTTCACTTAAAACTTGATTTTAGAGGTGAATAACACACTGAAGGAATCAATTACTCTCCACAAACCATCAAGATAAAGAAAACTAGCTGAAACACTGCAATCTATCTCTTATGCACCTACAGCCAAACTCTTGCCCCGGCACTTAGTCATCACAATGAACAGAAAAGGGGTCAGGAAATGTGCCAGGATTGCGAAAGAAGAGGTTCACGAACTTTCAGCTAGGTGAAGTGTGTGAGCTACAGCTACACTCATTATCAGAGGAGGAGCCATCTCCAGTTCCCAAGCCATGCTCTCCAAGAACTGCTGGAGAGTTGGAGTGGAACCAAGGAAATGGCACAGAATGAGCATAGCATCCTGTTCAAAAGGCTTGAAGTCAAGTTGTAGATTAATAATGCAGTGTCTAGGAAATCAACCTGCACAAAGGATTGATTCAGAGGCACCAAAGGGGTAATATGAGGTCTAAGAAGTGGACAACTGGAATTTCTAAAGGACCATCTTATACAAAACCATTTTAATTTCCTCTATTAAAGATTTGGCAGATAAAGAGGAAGCAGCAGATATGATAGTTTTGACCTCCATGGAGGGCTCCGTGTTATTCCGTTCAGACATCTTGTTGGAAGGAGAAATACCATCTAGATGAACGATGGATGTAAAATTTGTGCAAAAATAGCACTTTGATCTGGTGACAAGAGCTGTTTGTGTCTTACAGTCAGACTAGAAGGATGCATCCAGAAAGCAACAGCAGGAAAATGGTGCTGGCTTTGGTGTTATTCAATGTTTCCATATTGTGGGCTAGAAGCCACATTCTGCTGCCTTAGAAATATTGTGGATAATGTTAAGGAAAACAAGACCAGAGGAATGCCAGAAAGTAAATTCATCAGATGAACTTAAAGACCTGGCAAAGGCAGGATTTGATGTCAGTCAGAAGAAATTCAATCAAGCCAGGTGTGAAACGCTTTGAAATTGGATCAACCCTGTGTAAAGAAAGAATGGGACATGGGATGACAAGGGCCACAAACCAGGCAAGGAAGCATGATGGAACCAAGTCTTCCTCCAGTGGTAGAGAGGAGGACACGTCACACACTTTAAGGATGTTTGCAACTCTGTTCCAATGACTAATAAGTGTCAGGTATCAAATCAGTGCACAGTGGATGGAAACAGATCACACTAGCTTTAAATTGCCCAGGATTGCTGTGTCTACCTGCCATCTCCTTTCTTGTCTGGCAGAAGCAAGGTGATTAGGGACAGGCCATTAACCAGGGCCATTACTGTCATTATGGCTTAGCCTTAGCAAAACTCCACGAGGCTGGAGACAGTGTTGGATAACAAGTTTCCATGTGGTCTACAGCTTATGTCTACTTTGATAGGGAGCTGATTCCTGAAGGATCCTGTGGCCAGCGAGGGGCAGTCTGGTCTGGACACTTCCAGAGAAGGACAGTCCCGCAACCAGCCACAAGCACCTGATAACCACAACCAGATCAATGAGGAAGTCCCATCTGAATGGGGCGCAGACCAATACCACCAGCAGAAACCTCTCTTATCTCCCAGGGCAAGAATGATCAGGCCACCCTATCCTGGAAGAAAGACCAACAAACCTCCTGCAGCCATACTTATTTTCTAAGGTGTCCAAAATCCCATCCACCCATATGACAGCCTTCCACTGTCACCAGCATTAAACCTCTAGTCTCCTAATGAAGGCACCCAGGGCCAACTGGCAGGTAATCCTGTACCTTATGTGAGCAGTAAGTCCTGCCAGGGACTTCACACAGTCTGTTCATCCTACTGGGAGTCAAGCAGTCTCTCTGAGCTTTGTAATAGCCCGGCATTTTAGGAAAAGAGAGGGGGTTTGCAGTATTTCATGAAGAACTTTCTTATCCTGATGATTTAGCAGCTGCCTTCATAATTCAGCAGCAAAAAGTCCTCCAGACAGGGTTACCAGTGATGCTGTTTACTCAGTGAATTTCTATTGTGAGAGGACAGGAACCGTAGTGAATGATGATTATTCCCCCTCACACTCTCTCATCCCTGCCACCCCCACCCCCTGCCATAGGTCAGTGGCTTTTCAGACGAGCATGTGTGTTTGAATATCCAAATAACAGAACCAGGCAGGACACACCATTTTGGGACTGCAGAGGTTGTCTGTCATCCTCCCCAAGGTGTCCCAAGGCTAGAAAGGAGCAGATACCAGCAGGACTACAGGGCACAAGTCTAGAGGAGTAGCTTTTTTACCTTGGTGTAAAAGGGAAGGTACAAGATACCCAAGACTAACCAGGCTCTGTTTCTACCTGTACTTCACATTTTCTATGGCTGGTGACTTCACTGGCCTTTCCATGCCAAAAATCAACCAGTTTTGTCTCCACTGATGTACAGACTGCCTTGAAAGTGTGCGTTGATTGTATCAGGAACATTGAAGTCAGGTTATATTGCATGAGTATGACACCTCGCCAAGATGAAAAGTATTTTCACTTCCAAGATTTCTTTTACTAACCTGGAACAGTCCTGTGCTTTCCTCCAAAGGGGGCAGGATCCTTCTGTGAGGCAAAATGGGGCAGTCTGTTCTCCCAGCAAGCAGGAGTGAGATGCAACTGTCCAAAATGTCTTCACGAATATAGTGAGGCAAATTCCTATTGTCAAGATGAAGGTTTCATACCACCCATCTTCTCATCCTGTCCAGTATCAGATGAAAATTCCCACAGAAATCCCACCTTTTCTCAGTAACCAGAACAGGCATAGGACACAGCCATCTCCTGCCCAGGGATTTCTCAAGACAAAAGGTTAAAGCAGGTCTTCTCTTTTGTGGCTTTGGCTATATGTCCAGTGGTTTGACTCACAGAGCTGACAAAACTGCTAGAAAATACATAAAGGCACAGTCATTAGCCATCTGCACTTTGGTTTCAGGCCTTTCAGCCCAAGTAGAGATCAAAGTACATGTAAATGAGTCACGTTTACAGTAACTAGGTGAGCCCCATCATGAAGCACCACTTTCACCTTGCCAGTTGCAACATGCTCTGCACCCGCAGGCATTGGTATTGCCCTTTAGCTCCCAAGCTCTGTAGCCCAGGAACTGGACAAACATGCAGTTTCCACAGCCAGGCTCAGCTTTAACTACCCTCTCCCTGTCTGAAAAGGGCTGCACCTCCAAAACCTAGCACAAGAACTCTATGTCATTTCAGGATTGAATTCAATAGAAGTAGCTGCAAAATTGCTTTTTATATCATTCTCAGAACCGAAAGCAAAGACTTAGAAGCAGCGCTGGGTAATCTGGTGAGTCCAAGTGCAGCAGTTTGGAACCAAGGGACTTTAACAGATCAGTAAATAGCTGGGGAGCATCTAATACAGCTTTTACCAACTTTTTTCCCAAGATGTAGTCTTAATAACACTCAGCGGCACAGCTGGGCTGCAGAAACAGACTGGGAACAACCTTAGTGCTCACTAATGGATTTACTGCTCCCTGCAGGCATTACAGGATACTGTCCCCAAATTGCATGGTTGCATGCAGCTCCCTCACGCTGTTTTGAAAGGAGGGAACAGTCAAGACTCCCGTGGGCCACAGGCCTGAATATGATAAGACACTGCTCAGTCACAGGCTAGGAATAGGGTCTGCTAGCATGGGGCTTGGAAGACCTTGCACACCAACACTCTTCTAAAGTGCATCCAAGGGGCAGCCATCACCACCATGGCCAGTGTGGAGGGGGACAGGTCAATGGGCAAGTAGAAGGCCAATAAATCTGTCTGCAGAAGTCATGCCCCAAAGGCTGGCCCATGCACCTGCATGCTGGGTGCTGACCGATGCTGCCTGTGCTCTGGGGAGGACACACAGACGTCTATTCCACATTCAGCTAGCAAGAGGACTATAGACCCTGTCTCACCCAGTGGCACATCCTTGGCCTCCCAGCAGGCATAAAGACAGTGGTGTGTCCAAGGAGGAAGCCAGGAGCTGGTCTGAGAGCAGCCCTTTGCAAGTGCAGCTGTTTGCACAATGTCAAGCATGTCCTGGCTGCACTCACATGCTGCCTGGGCCATGGCAAGGAATAGTTGGTGGGTAAACCTCATTTTGCACTCTTAGAAACTCCTGCACTCCAAATTCTAAAAGAAAAATCAGCAAAATTGAATAGTAGAACCAAGACCTGCAACCCCAAAAAAAGACTTTCCTGTAGCATGGGGACTTAGGAGAGGATTAGGCAACCAGGTCTAATGCTAAAAAGCATAGTATAGGCTGATCAAACCATCTTGCTTTGCTCCCAGCCTGCAGGTACTCAGGATTTCCACAAACACAGGTGCTAGTGGACCCATCTAAGGGGCTAGACTGGAGGAAGTCTCAGCTCTGCAAATGCCCACACGTGCCATTCCCAGACAGCCTGGATTTTGTGTAGGAGGCAGTATGCAGGGGGCTGCCAGATTTGCAAAACAAATTCTGCTAAAGTGAGAGAGAGGGTGAGGTATAGAGAACCAGCGCCAAGTGCTGTGCCTGCTGGGCACCTGTCAGACATAGAGCAGCCCAGGGAGGCACAGCACGTGTGTTGCCATTTGCCGTGTCTGCAGACTTGGCTGCCACTTGGCTCCCTGTTCAACATGGGTCAAAGTACTTCAATCCAGAGAGTCATGTGTAATATAATTTGGATGACATGCAAGCAGTGTTGTGGTACAGGAGGGGATCTTTCTATATGCAATGCAGGCACAGCCCCAGGGTCAGTGGGATGTAAACAGGAATTATAAGTTGCAGGCTCCTGTTAAACAGCCCTGGCCTTAACTATTCTCTGCATGGCAAACAGGATGCTGAGTGATCCTGCTGCTGCTGAGGATAAGTGTGGCAGCAGTGAGGGGAGGGGTGTTTGAAATACCAACTTGCAAATACATGTTCCCCTGATGTCAGTGTCATGAGCTCAGCAAATGGTGTATGGGCAGAGCTGCCTTTGTGCAGGGAAGCTCTTCTCCTCTCCAGAGCCACTTTTTGAAAGCTCAGCTAGAACTGAGAGTCTGGGTTGGACTAAGGATTACCGAGGAAGTTTGGGAGGCTGTTGTGTGCAGGTGTTACCCAGCTGTGGCCAGTTGTGGCCTCAGACAATGCTCAGCTTTTACACCACACTGTGATTAAGGAGTAAACCAAAAGCTGCTGATCCTGTCCACACTGATCCTACGCTGACTCCCTGTCACCTGAGAGACACTGGTACCTGTCCAGTTTAGATTCCTGTCACCACCAGTGCCTGGAAGCAGACACCTAGGTATGCAGGGAACAGGGATGTAGGGATACAGGGAACAGCACTATTGTGCTGAATGCATTCCCAGCCTTCAATAACACAGGGCATCTGAGCCTGGAAGAATCAACTGAAGATTCATTAGCCAATGATGGATAATTTTTTGGCTGGTTTTTTAAATTATTATTATTATTTTTACTATGGGATCTCTCTCTCAAGCTCTGACCATCCTGCCCTGTCTCTTTTCAGATTCCAGTTAGCTCAAGGCCTCCTGCTGCTCCCCCAACATACAAAGAAGAGTTGAAAAATAAGAGTGACACAATGCAAGCTACCTCAACAAGGCCTGGATAAAGATTCCATCATGTTCTTAAAGAGATTCATTTACCAAGGTAGGAAAAACTAAGTGTCAGCCTTGGAGAAGTAGGAAACACCAAGTAAGGTGGCCCTCCCCACCCAGCAACTGGGGAAATGTGGGGAGGAAGGCTGTTTCAGCCAGACCATTGTATCTCTGTGGCCAGATTGCTTTAGATGCTTCCCTAGAGCTTGGAAAGGGCCAGGGTCTGCTTTGAATTGCTTTTAATACCTTCTCATTAGAAAATAAATGGGTAGAAATGAACAATCTATAACTGTGGCACTGGAAAACCATTCTGTTAGTCCCGTTATCTTCCTTGAGTTTATTTAGGGCAGGTCATACAGCATCAGGGTCTGCTTATCATTGTCCCACAATCAGGAGCCTGGGCACCAGCCCAGAGGGGCAGATGCATCCTCCTGGGAATTATTAATAAACTGGAAAGGCCTAGACTGTTAAATCTGACCTTGGTCAGATGTCTTCTTGCTGCTGCGGATCTAAGCAGTGCCCACTTCCCAAACCCAAGGCTGTGAGAACAAGGGCAAGAGAGGCAGAGCATTGCTGGGGGAGTGGATGAAAGCAGAAGGAAGTTGCTGCAGGGAGAGGCACTCAAGGGCAGGTGCTGCAAAGCTCAGGGTAGAGCTACCCACAGCATCCCCTCACATCCTGAGCAGTAGACCTCTAGGTTTCTTACCTGTCTGGGAAAAAAAAAATGGGCAAATCTGACAAGATGGAGGATTTCTCCCCTTTCCAGCAGTGCTGGTGGAATCTCCAACAGCACATCTGGGATGGGGAACAAAGCCCTCACCAATCATGCAGGGTTCATAGCTTGCTCCCTCCCATCTGCTCACCGCTACAGCTTGGCCTGGCAGGTTCACAGACAATTGCTGCATTTCTTGCAAGAATTGTCATTGAACTGTATTTTGTCACCTTAGTAAAAAGCTCCACTGGGAGAGATTAGGCTAGACATTAGGAAAAAAAATTCACAGAAAGGGTCATTGAGCACTGGAACAGGCTGCCCAGGGAGGTGGTTGAGTCACCATTCCTGGAGGTATTTAAAAGACAGGTGGATGAGGTGCTGAGTGGTACGGTTTAGTGGTTGATAGGAATGGTTGGACTTGATGATCCGGTGGGTCTCTTCCAACCTGGTTATT
>WAAB01008882.1:20707-149298 GCA_013389865.1 Piaya cayana
GCTGGACCGCTGGGCTGAGTCCAATGGCATGAGGTTTAACATGGCCAAATGCTGGGTCCCGCACTTGGGGCACAACAACCCTATGCAGAGCTAGGGGATTTAGGCTAGACATTAGGAAAAAAATTTCACAGAAAGGGTCATTGAGCACTGGAACAGGCTGCCCAGGGAGGTGGTTGAGTCACCATTCCTGGAGGTATTTAAAAGACAGGTGGATGAGGTGCTGAGTGGTACGGTTTAGTGGTTGATAGGAATGGTTGGACTTGATGATCCGGTGGGTCTCTTCCAACCTGGTTATTCTATGATTCTCCTGCGCTCAGGAGGAGCCAAAGGGCACTAACAGACCGTCATCTGTTGTGGAGGAATGGTTATATCAGCAAGGCCATAGCTCACTGGAATATGGAACAATTAATCAATAGCTTCCCTCAATAGCTTCCCTGTGTAAGCAAGTTTGTACAATAGCTTCCCTGTGTAGTAAGGCTGTATCTTATTATACGTAATGAAACACTGTAAAGAGTAGAAGAACAAGATGCCTTAGAAGTATCTAGTATGCCAAGACACCATAGGAAACAAGAGATAGTGTACCTGCTAGTGCCTGGGAAAGTTAGCAACTTAGCTACAATTGTAACCACAAGTAGAAGAACGATGTAATGGACTATGAAATCGTAATTAGCCAATGAGAAGTCTGATGCTCTGTAAACGCCTTCTCTTTGTTAGAAAACTATATAACTGTACTGAATTTGCTAATAAATCGGAGCTTGTTTATCAATCATATTGATTGTGTGAGCTTCCCCTCTCCACGACAATCTGTGGTACCCAGGCTCATTGTGTCACCCAGCTCACCACCACCCCCACTTTCTCCCCTAGAAATACTAGATCTTCTCACAGCCAACTTCCATGTCACGTCCAAATGGAAAGGAGAAGAAGCCTCAGGTGAAAGTCGGGACTAGAAGATTTCAGGCTTTTTCAGCACCCTAGGGCCCCTGTCAGGTGTGGGGGTCCCATGGCAGAAGGGAGCTTCAGGCAACACATCAGGCAGGCAGAATTTAGTAGGCTGGTTGAACACATGGGTCCAAGGGCAATGGGTGGGCTTGGCGTGAGGTCAATGGCTGGAGTAGGATAGAAGTTTAAAAGGTTAATGGGACAGAAATAGTGACCCCAGCTTGGTTTCCCTGCTGAAAAGTGACAAATGGTAGCAAACTAGTTGCATACGAGAAAGCCAGATGTCCCTGGTCTGGAGCTGTCAACATTGCTGCCTTACAGACATGGCTGGGGACATGAGACTCTGGCTGAGTCCAACCCACCCCTGTTTTATGGCTGGGCTGAGATCCAGTGAACCATAGCTCTGCAATCCATCCACCAAATGATCTATAACCCACAGAGCTGAAGGGCAGTGAGGACTCTCAAGGAATAGCTGTAGGACAGAGGAGTTGGGAAGGGAGCTGAGGACCCAGTCTTCCATATGGCCAAGGCCCACCAGGAGGGCAAAGATGCTATAGGGCACAGTTGCAGCCAGCTCAGCTAGGGTTGCTCATCTGAAATTAATCTATAGGGGCTGCTGCCCTCTTTTGCACTCAGTGTGACCAGCAGAAATTCAGGAAATCATGGAGAGCCGCAAGACCAGTGCTTTCTAGGACTCAAATGCTCACACAGGGTTTTTGAAATGCCATGTCTGTCTCAGTGGACATTCAGGGACTTTTCTCACTGATAGTCAGGCTGCTGTGCCTGCAGGTGACCTCTGAGCACAGCCTGGGGAGGAAACAGCATAGCCAATCGCAGGAGCAGTCCCTGAAGGACAGGGAGATGCTTGCTGGGATGATGGAGAGCAAGAAGATGAAAGCCAGGGGCTGGGAAGGTCTCCTGGGCCTGGGTCGGACCATGGGGTCCTTCCTAATTCTGGGGGCTGCTAGTATTTAATCTTGATTAATGATTTTCATGAAGTAATTCAACTGAGAGTAAAACAAGTTCGTGACCAGTTTAAGCGAGCCATAACTCATAACTTTTGATGGCCAGGGAGGTGATAGAGTCACCATCCCTGAAGGTGTTTTAAAGACAGGGAGACAAAGTGCTCAGGGATGGTTTAGTAGTGGACAGGTAAGGCTGGGCTTGATGACCTTAAAGGTCTTTTGCAACCTAGTAATTCTATGATTCTGTAACAGGGTCCTGTGATTTCCCAACAGGGAAGAGAAGGGACAGAGTGCTGGCAAGCCGCAGGGTGATGCTGATGCCATGGATGACTGACTGACAATCTCATCCATGCTGCCTGCAAGGGGAGAGCCATGGGCTAACCAGTGACACAGAGGTTCCATGGTTCACGCAGCCCTGGATGAGGCTGTCCCTGAGGCACCTGGACTGGGTGCTGAGCTCCTCCCTACCTGCTCTTCCTCCTGCACTTGGCACCTCCCCGCAGCCCCGGGCACAGCCAGGACTCCACAGCCTGCCCAGGTACAGGGGAACCTGGAACAACTGCCCTACCACCGTGTACCTCTACCTGCATCAAGCCGCACTGCTTCTTCTGCCTAGGGGCAGGCAGCATCAGTGAGCCCCTGCTCCCCTGGAGCCCCCCTGGACCTCTATGCCTCTGGAAAGCAGGAGCATATTTGGAACCCCACGCTGGAGCCCACTTCGCCCACCTTCCCAGGATGCGGACACCAACAGCAATGATTGTGGGACTGGTGCTGTGCCCCTGCGGACTCCTGCTGACACTCACAGGCACGCTGGCACCCAAATGGAGGCAGGTGAGCCTCATACCGGACCAGCCCATCGACCTCATTGTGGAGCAGGGCATCTGGGACATATGCAGAGAGCAGCAGAGCACCCATGACCGCCTCTGTGGGCAGTCCGATGAGCTGGGCTACTTCGAGCAGATACCTGTGCGGGTGGCCCAAGGGATGTTGCCCACTTCGCTAGTGCTCACCCTCCTGGGCTTGCTGGTGGCTGCCTTGGGAGTTCGTTGCTGGCAGAAGGAGCCATGGCATCTGCTGGCTGGCATAGCAGGGCTTGTGCTACTCCTCTCGGGACTGCTGAGTCTTGTGCCAGCCTGCTGGTACACCCATGAGCTGTGGGGACTGCCTGCACCAGATCGCAGCACACTGGCTGTGGGCTACAGCTTGGTGCTGAGCTACTTGGGAAGCTGCCTAGAGATCTCGGGGGGGCTGGCTCTTGGCCTCAGCTTCCACCATTGCTGCAAGGAGCGCAGGGCTTCCAAACAGTCTCCCAGCGCTGTGCTGGAGGCTGGGCCAAGCCCCACCATTGGGTCTTACCACAACTCCCAGGATGTGCTGGAGGATGAGAGAGAAGGACAACACTGGAGGAGCACCCTGCCTTGTGACTCTGACTTGTAGACCTAGCACAGGGATAGCAGCCTGCAATGGCCAGCCCAGCTGCCTGGGACAAAGAGCAGCACTGGCTCCTGCTCATCCAAGCATCCCCTTTCTCTTGGAGCACCTCAAAGCAGGCTGGAAAAAAAGACCAAGCACCTGGCCTGAATCTCTGCAACCTCCTCAAAAACCTGCCATGCTACAGGTTCCACGATTGTGCCAAAGCCGTGCTGGGTTGAGGACCAGCCCTGGTTCCAGTCTCTTCATGCAGCTTTTAGCTCATCCTACTAAACCATGCAGCAGCTCGGGCAAAGGCAGCTCCAGTGTTCCCACATGAGCAAGGTAAAGGTTAGCACTGTGTAGCCTTCAGGGCTGGGAATAAGGGAGGGGAGCACCTCCCACATGTCTCTGCTCAACTCAGGGCTGTGCAAACCGCAAAATAAATGAACAGGAATGAGTCTGTGCTGTGGGATGGTTATGGGCTTTCTGCCAGACAGGTGGGCTGAGAGCCAGTAGGTACATCTAACCCAGCCTCCCTGTGCTTTGCCTGAAGCAGGGAGGAAAGGTCTATAAAAGAGGACAGGTAGCTTTTATAACACCTGCCTTGAGGACTTTCCTCCCATGATCAAAATCGGCTCTGAAAAAGGTTTCTCCTTCCTTAAGGACAGCCACTTTAGAGGAAAAAAAAAGAGATCACAGGGAAGAAACAGCATATATTTCCCCTTTCATCAGTAGTTTGGTGCAAGGCAGTAAAACTGGTCTCACTGGTTTGTAAGGGACACTCAGGAGGTCAGAAATGCACCATAAAATCCTGCTTCATGCCCTGCATAACAGTGCAAGAGTCAACGCAGCTTCCTTGCAGAGCTGTTTGGCCAGATTTCTACCTGAAGCAAGCCTTGCTACAGGAGGGACAGTGAATCAAGATGTCCTAAGTGTACTTAAGGGATGACAGAGGATGCACCCTGCAGTGAGGGATCAGATTCAGGTGGCTCAGAGTGTGTTGTGGCTGAAGACTTCCTGAAAAACCTTCCAAAGCTTTTTGCTCTGAAATGTAAGTTGCCTAGAACTTAGAGATCTGGAGAAAGCAAAAACAACCTCCCCTCCTCTGCACACGAACAAACCACAATGACACCAGCGAGGCTGCACAATGTTCCTTTATGAAAATACAGTCTTGGTGTGAGATGATCCCTTCCTCGGCAGGGCTGGCAGCTCCTGCAGAGATTACAGAGAGAGGCATGAAGGATGAATCTGAGCCATCGTCCATGTGTCCACCCCATACCTTGGCACAGGTAGAGTGGGACAGCCCCTGCACCAGCCAGACTTCAGGTACCCCAACATCTTGTTCCTCTTCCCACCAGGAGGAGAGAGCTTGCCTCAAGACTGGGCACAATGGCAGTGCAGGGTGTGGAGAGGGATATGCATTTAGAGAGACAGGGGTTGGGGTGCCAGGTTGGTGGAGGAGTTCCTATCAAGGCCTGCCCCAGATGCTCCTCACCTCTTTCCCATCATAAGCTTCATTCACAAACGTATCACTCTTGGGGGGAAGCTCTTCCTCCTCTTCATCCTCTTCTTCAGGGTCACTTTCACGGTGGTACAACGTCAGCACCCGGGTGGAGGCAGTGCTTGAAGTCCTGAGGAGACAAAAAAGGACACCAAGGATGGCATGGCCATCTCCTAGAGATGGGGCAGATCCCAAGGTTCTGCCACAGCCTCCAATAATAGCCTGCCATGGTGATCAGAGCTTTCTACATAGCCTGGGATTGCCCCAGCACACCATGCTGTATGTGGGCAGGGAGACTCTGTCCCTCTCCATCCTCAGCTGTACCTGGTCCAGTCCAGCACCAGAGCTCACCTCCTCCGCCTGTCCCGCCTCCGCATGTAGGCCAGAGCCCCCACAGCAGAGGCCGTGAGCAGCAGGAGCACAGCCACCCCCAGGGCAACGGGTCCTGAAACAGGCTGCACCTCTGCCTCCTCGCAGTAGTCACCACGATAGCCCAGGGCACAGTGGCACGTCACTTGCCCAGCCTCAATGGCACAGTCCCCACGCAAGTTACATGTCTCGCTGCTGCACGGCACAGCCCCCAGCACCTCCTCAGTGCTGGGGGTTACCAGGGAGGGTTCTCCATGCTGCCAAGGGCCAGGGACTGCTGGCAGGCTGGGGCCAGGCTTGGGTGCAGCTGTGGGCAAGGCAGGTTTCTGTTCTTCCACATGGGACGTTCCTGATGGTGCCACTGCAGGGATCTGAGTCCTCACTTGCACAGAGGGGCCTGGAGGTATGGGCATAGATAGATGAGTAGAGACCCAGGTGATATCTTTGTTACCAAACTGGGGGAAACCAGGCAGGCTCCCCTTGTGCCCAGGCAGGACCCCTGCAGACCCTGGCTGTGGGCAGACACTCACAGTCAGACTCATCAGAGCCATCAGCGCAGTCAGGGTGTCCATTGCAGACCTGATCTCCAGAGATACAGCTCTGGAGGTCAGCACAGGCCTGGAGTGGGGACCGGCAGGGTGATGCCAGCGTGCATGCCACCCCATGCACCAGGTGGTAGCCAGGGGAGCAGCGGCACTGCCGCCCCGCAGGATTAGGCAGGCAGAGCTGGGCACAGCCCCCGTTGCTCTTTGCACAGCCGTTGGTGCCTGCCAAAACAGTACAGGGTCATCACAGCCACCACAGGACACGGCTCAACCCCTGGTGCCCTAGGCTGAGGCAAGCCTGAGACCCACCTTCCTGTGAGAACTGGCTGTAAATCCTCATGGTTACCAACTCCTGCTCCACTGGGAACCACCAGCTGTCGGCCCGCTCCAGCCGACTGTGCCAGATCTTGTTGGAGCCTGGAGACACATGGAGTCAGCACTGCTCCACTTTCTTCTGCATGGTGGGTGCATAGGTGGGAGGTGGGGTCCCACAGCCTGCACCCCACAGGAATAAAACATCGCAAATGGACTCACTGTTGGTTGTCACACTCCAGAGCAGAAAGCCTGCTCCAACAGCAAAGACTGAGAGTCCACGTAGCCCTTCCCGCACCACTTGGAAACGGGATCCATCCAGTTCAATGCTGCTGATGGTGCCTCTCTCTGTAGGGCACAGATGGAGGGGTGTCAGATGTGGGTCACAGAAGACCTCATGCTGCCCCTCGGGGCTGTGACAGGCAATGCGGGCTGAGCACGTGCACCACCACTACCCCCGGCAGCACTCCAGCTCATCCCGCACTCACCACGGTCTGCCCAGTACAGCCGGGTGCCAGCATCCCCGAAGGCGAGGCCAGTGGGAGTCCGGGCTTTCCTCCAGACCACCCTGCGGCCGGTGCCATCCATGGCTGCGCATTCCACCACAGCACCAGGCGTGTAGCTGCTGGCCACTGTAACAAAGCACATGGTGGAGGCACGAGGGCAGAGAGCCAGATGGGCAGCACCCTGTAGCCCCTCGCTGAGCAGCGTCAGGGACCACCGCCCCCCGGGAGGTGCCACATAGATGATAGGAGGCTGCCCGCTGATCCAGTACAGGTTGCCACTTAGCCAGTCCAGGGCCAGGGATGTCACCGTGCCCTTCACAGCCACTGACTGCTTCCAGGAGAGCCGGCCCCAGTCTTTCAGGTGCAGCAGCCTGATGGAGTCACTCCCTGCCTCTGCAAAGTACAGGCTCTTGTTTTTCACTGCATAGTCAATGGCTGTCAGGCGGCCCACCTTGGCCAAGTGCAGGGTTTGGTGGGGAGGAAGGTCTTGAGATCCAGACGTTGTGGGCAGGTCCTTCAGGTAGACCTGGAGGAAGGAGGCAGCACTAGGACAGGGACCCCATGCCCCTGACAGCGGTGAGGATGACAGCCCTCAGGGCCAGCTCCAGAGGACGGTACCTGCGTCACAGTTGCTGAAGACACAAGGAGAGCAAAGGCTGAATCACGGAGGAGGAGACATGTGGTCCCATTGGCAGCCAGCGTTAGCCCGGGGGGACACCGACACCGCCCAGTGTGCCTAACACTTAGCAGGCACAGGTGGGAGCAGCCACGAGTCGCACACGGGTTTGGAGCCACAGGGCGCAGGGCTGGGTGTATCACCTGTGGGAAGGGGAGGTTCAGCCCCACAGCCCCACCAGCAGTGGGGCTGAGCATGACCAAGACCATGCTGTGTTCTCAAAGCTCGGGGCAGGATAGTAAGGCAAAGATGCTTCAAGAGAACCAGACATCCTTGACCCTAGTGACTGGCTGCCCAATAACTGCTAGGATCAGAGTACAGCTCCCATTGGCTTTGCAGGGCATGCAGGGTGGGGAGAGCACAGCAGAGCCAGCACAGCAGGGTTCAGGGCTCCTCCAAGTTGGTACCTGGAGGCCATGAGGCTGCCCATGTCGCCTGATCAGCACAGTCCTATTCTTGCCACTGGCTTTGTCCACCTGCTGCACGGACCATGCCTTCTTCTCCGACCAGTAGAGCTGCCCCTCGCAAACAGCCACTGCGAAGGGGCTCCGGACCCAGACTAGCTGCAGAACCTGGCAGAGAGGCTATCAGCACCCATCCCTGCCCCCATCAGGGCCCCATCACCAGAGCCCCATCACACACCTTCACACTGGTGCCATCTAGACGTGCAGAACTGATGCTGCCTAGCTTCTCATCCAGCCAAAAGATTCTCCATGTGGGGAGGTCGAGGGCCAGTGCTGTGGGCCAGCCCAGCCCCTGGGCCAGTAGCACGTGCCGCCGACTCCCATCCATGGTGGCCTCCATCAATCGTGGATGTCTCCCCACCTCTGACCAGTACAGCAGCCTGGCAGGAGGAGAGGTGCTGACCCAAGGAACTCCCACAGCATCATCCCAGTACGAGGGCATCCCAGAACAGCAATGTAGAGCCTTCTATCACATCAGGGACACACTAAGAGCACTAACCAGGGACAGGGGAGGTGCCTGGGCTCCTTCTTCCCTAGCTGCACAGCCCAACCTGCACCCAGGTGAGGCCATCCCAACTCTTCCCCAGCCTGTAGCCTGCTTCCATGGAGGAAAATGGGGCAGGGCAGGGATGGCAAGGAGGTCCCCATGACCTCTTGTCCCAGCCTTACCCTGCCAGAGGCTGGAGCACCAGGGAGTGGGGCCGGTCCAGGTCTCCATCCATCACCACAGTGTACTCTGGTATCCCTCGCCAGGCAGCCCCCAAGCGAGTGGCCAGCACCTGCCCTGCTCCCCCATCTGTCCAGTACAGGTTTCTCCCAAGCCAGTCCACTGCTATACAGTCAGATTTCACACCTGGAAAAAAACAAAGTGTCAGCACCTATTGGGTGACACCTGCATAGCTCTGTGGCACAATGTTCCAGCCCTGGTCCCCTCCATCCCAGGAGCTCCAGCTCCCTCCAGACTTCCTCCCACCAGCACCCTTCCATGTAAGGGGACACAGCTTAGAATCCCACTGCAATCTGGAGATCTCTCATAGAGAGACCAGCCCTGCTAGCCCCACACTCTCGTAGCCCACCTTTGACCAGTGTGCCTTTCTTGTCTGAGTCGAGGTCCTTCCAGCGGATACTGTCTGTGGCCAGGTCCATCCAGAAGACCTTCCTCTCCACCAGGTCATAGTCGAGTGAGAAGACAACACGATCCTTGTCAGTGACCAGCAGCACCTCCTCGCGCCCACTCCGCAGGCCATAGGACAGCACCTCTGACTGCACAGCCACCAGCAATGTGGGCTCTGGTCCTGGGGAAACAAAGAGCCACCCAGACCCTGCTCAGCGCTGGTGGCCACAGAGCTCCAGCACATGCTGTTAGGGAACATGGCCCTTGCAGGCACTGGAGCCTGCTGGGACTCGAGCCTATCACACAGTATGTTCCCCAGCTAGTGTAGGTGGATTTTCTGACCAGCCACAGGCTGACAAGCAGCAGCTTACAGCTGAGTAGGGCTGGGGGGGGGCATGTGGTAGAGGGGACAGTGGTCCCCACAGGCAGCAGGCACAGTCGGAACAGCCAGCATTCCCCTAGAATGCCAGGGAACCTTCAATGCTGCTTGGCCGTCCAAGGTCTTACCAGTGAGTTTACAGATGTGGCCATCAGGCTCCAGGAGGTAGCCAGGGAGACAGCTACAGCTGTAGGACCCTGGGGTATTGAGGCAAGTCTGGCTGCAGGCTCCCTCACCCCGCTCCGTGCACTCATCTATGTCCACGCAAGACACACCATCCTCAGCCAGCTGATAGCCCAGGTCACACCAGCACCGCTGTGGGGACAGGGGCTGTCAGCGTCCACCCTCGGGTACACAAGAGGATTCCTCCTGCAGCTGGACCAGGGCAGTATGACAGGGCAAGCCCCTGGGACAGGCTTCCTAGCACTCACAGGGCCCTGAGGTGAGGAGTAGCACTGATGAGCACAGGACAGCTGGCAGGGCACAGAGCAGTTGCCTGCCTCGTCCAAACTGTCCACGCAGTCCTGCCGTCCATCACACACCAGGGATGCATTCAGGCAGGACCCCAGCCCACAGGGGTACTCATGGCTCAGACAGGGAGCAGGCTGGCCTGCAGGGACAAGCAAGGAAGACTGTCCTGAGCCTTGACAACAAGCTCCTTTTGCTCAGCTGGGGCAGAATCGGCTGCTCCCACAGGGTGCCTAAGGCTCACTGCAGCCACATGCAGAGCTGTGCCTGTAGTCCAGCTCCAGAGTCATAGTTGCAAGGCCACCAAACCTACAGGGCGACAGCTGCCCAAGGCCTGGTGCTACCACAGGTGCTGGGAAGAGGTGACCAGCACACAGGGACTTTCACCTCAGCACAGACACCTCCCCACCCACCAACTACCCCTGGGTGAGACACAGAGGGGATAAAAGCCAAGTGTTGCTCACAGCCAGTTTCATCACTGCCATCAGTGCAGTCACTCTCTCCATCACAGCGCCAGATGTCAGGGATGCACTCATGGCCGCGGGAGCAACTCCACTGCCAGTCTCGACAAAACTCTTTCTCCCAGGGACAGCCCTGCAAGACCAGAGGGTGAACAGAGCCACCAGTCCTCCCAGGAGCAAGAGGGGACAGGCTTTGTTCCCACCACCCCACCCACCTGCTCATCCATGCTGTCCCCGCAGTCAGAAATGCCATCGCAGCGCCAAGCCTCTGGCACACACTCCCCACTTAGGAGACATGCCACCTCGCCTGTGCGGCAGAGCAGTGGCCGGGGAATGGTGCAGTCTTCCTCATCCGAGCCATCCCAGCAGTCACGGTCACCATCACAGTGCAGGGCCAGGGCCACGCACTGCCCATTCTGACAGGAGAATTCAGCTGGGCCACACTCCTTCAGCACTGCAGGGAGGGCCAGGGCTGAGCAGGTCACTGTCCCCATCCCCATCCCCATTCTCCATCATCTTCACTGGAATAGGCTGCCCAGGGAGGTGTTTAAAGGATGGGTGGATGAGGTGCTGAGGGACATGGTTTAGTGACTGACGGAAATGGTTGGACTTGATGATCCTGTGGGTCCTTTCCAACCTAGTGATTCTACGATTCTATGATCATTCCCATTCCACCAGCATGGCACGGTGCTGAGTAGTGTACCTCCCCACCTGCTTAGCAGATTGCCCAGGGCAGTTCCTTCTCCTGGATCCACAAGAAGCCTGCTGCACCCATCCACAAGTTAGGCAACCCCCAGAAACCCCTACCCAGCCCCAGGGTCTCACCACAGCCCTGCTCATCGGTGTGGTCCAGGCAGTCGGCATGGCCATCACACAGCCAGCTCTTGGGGACGCAGCGGGTGTCAGCGTCGCAGCGCAGGGCACACTCCTGTGTGGGGGTCCAGCAGCCCATTTCATCAGAGGCATCAGTGCACTGTGGCACCCCATCACAGCGCTCCCCAGCCCTGATGCACATGGCTCCGCTAGTACAGTGGAAGGCCCCTGTGGAGACAAAGCACCTTGCTAAGCCTGCAGTAGGGTGCCCAAGACTCTCTCCTAAACTTGCAGCAAGCTAGAATAGCCCCATGCTACAGCAAGAAAGCTTGGTCTCTCCTAGTCAGTGTGTCTCCAGCAACCTAAGTTATGAGCAAGGTGACTCAGGTAGTTTCAGCCCAGTCACATGTAAGTCGCCATGAGCAGTGGGATCAGCCATGTCTGAGGGGCATGTTTTAGTGATTGATAGGAATAGTGGGACGCAATGATCCAGAGGGTGTTTTCCAACCTGGTGATTCTATGATTACTTTCTGACTCCCAGCACCTCCGGCCCAGTGTCAAGCTCAGAAGAAACCAGCTTGCCACATCGCAACCATCAGAGCCCAGGACACATTCAGACCTTCCCAAGACCCCATTACATCAATCTCACCAGGAATTAGCCAGAAGACCTGGCACAGGGCAACTCAGCTGCACAGGGGACAGCAGAACAGCTCCTACCTGGAGTGTTGCAGAGCTGAGCACAGCTATCCTCATCAGAGCCATCTGCACAATCCTTCTCCCCATCACACATGTATTCCTGGGCCACACACTCAGTGCCATCACGGCAAGCCATGTGCGTGCGAGGACAGGACAGATGGAGGACTGGGGTCAGGGGGTGTGCAGTGCTGGACAGGAGGGGTGGAGTATATGGCACTTCCCGCGCAGAGCTGGTTGGGCGCTGGGTGGTGCTATTTGGCTGTGGGGTAGTGGTCTTGGTTGTCAAGGACCAAGTGGTGGTGGTTTTAGCTGTCCGCGCTGTGGTGGTCTTGGTTGTTGTGGTCTGAGCAGTGGTTGGCACAAAGGTGATCGTGGTTGATGTGGTCTGACTGGTGGTAGTTGGTGTTGTGGTAGCCTTGCTGGTTGGAGGAATAGTGGTGAGCACACTGGTGGTCTTGCTTGGTGTAGGTCTCGTGGTGGAGGTGGTGGGCCAAATAGCAGTAGTGCTTGTGGTTGTCCTTGTAGTGGTGGTCACAGGCGGAGGGAATGGCAGGGCAGACCCTTTGCTTGGTGGCACTAGCAGAGGCATAGACATGGGAACATGAGCCTGGATTTGTGGTCGTTCCCTCTCCATGCTCCAGGCATCTTCAAAAGCACCCCACATGGTCATCAGCAGCCAGGCACCCTGCCCCAGCTCAGATTAACTAGGGTTACCAAGTCCCTTCAGGTACTACACTGGTGCCAGGCACAAAGCCACGGCCACACTTACCAGCCGGTGGCTCCGAGCCCACAAAGGCCACTGCTTCTTGCACATCTGCTGCTGGCACGGACAGCACAGGGGCCAGCGTCCTCCGGTCCCACAGCAGCAGAGCCGTCTCATTTGCCGACACCAGGTACGGCTCAAAGGCAGCCAGAAGGCCATGGGACCAGCTGGGTGCCAGGGTGACTGCTTGCCGCTTGGTCAGACTCAGCGCCTGCAAGCCTGCGAGGCAGAAGGATGGTAGGACCCTGGGTCCTGCACGCACCCCTCATGACCCACCCCATGCCCCCAGAAAACATAGCTAATGCAGGGACCTCACAGCTGAGGCCAGGGTTCTAGCCATGACACAGCGTGCTGCATGAGCAGCCACAGCCCGAGCAGGGTTCTGCAGCATGTAGGGTGTGGTTGGTCACTCCTGCCTACAGCCACCACCTCTGCTCCCTGTTCCAGACACCACCAGGGCTCACCCAGGGCTGAGCTCCAGAGCAGACTGAAGGCTCTCCTGTCCATGGCTGCGGGCAGGTCTCCAGGCCACGTCTCATTCCAAGCATCCCGTGGAGCACCCCCAGCCAGGCTCAGCTGCTGCAAGGGCTGCCCGCGAGCCAGCCAGTACAGAGCACCCCGCTGCCAGTCCAAGAAGAGATGCTGGATGCTGCTGTGAGCACGGTGCAGGATGCGTGAGGACAGGTCAGATACCTGTATCACCCCGATGTCCCTCCGGTTACATGCGAGCCAGTATATGTTCCCCGAGTCGATGTCCACATGGGCAGAGCAGACTGGGCAAGAGCAGGCAGGCAAGCAGTTACAGGGTTGTTCCATAACCTACTGGGGGCTGGGTCCCCACAGCCCCTAAGACCAGACCACAAGTGCCTGGTGCCTCACTGCAACCCCAATGTGGGCAGCATGGGACAGCTGTGCTCTGCACCCAGGATATCTTCAGGAATCATCAGAAAGGGGATCATGCCCTCTGTCACCCCATGGGGTCTCACCTGGCAGGGCAGTCCTGATGGTCTCTCTTTTGCCAGGATGCCCCACAACACGCAGCAGCATCCCACGGTCATCTGTTCCATAAAGAACTGACCTCTTCCAGTCCACATCTTGCAGATGGAAGAACTCCTGCCACTCCTGCACTCGTTTGCTGTGTGCTCCAGGGCCCACCTGCACCAGGTAGATGACCTTCCCTGATGCATACACGATGGAAAGCTCTACAGGGTACAAGGGCAGTGCATGAGCATGACTGAGAGGTCACTGGATTGGGTTGACCACTATGAACCAAGGCAGAAATAAAACAGCACTGGTGCTGGGATGACGCTGGGAACCTCATCCCACCAAAGCCACAGCCCCTTATGGCCCTCCTCCAGCTCCAACAGGAATGCATTCTGCCCCAAATAGCCAAGCCCACCTTGCAGACCCTGCTCACCTGCACACTTCCCTGATGGAAGGAGGAAGAGGCCCTCTGGACATGCACACTTATAGCCCTGAGGGTGCACAGGGGACAGGAGGCAAAGGTGACTGCACAGGCCCGGAGCACAAGCAGCAGTGTCCCCTGGGAGCAAGGGGATAGAAAGAGCTCAAGCAGTCATAATCCTCAATGCCTCTCATAATCCCCCCAAAAACACAGGCTGTCCCAGGCCTGGACATAAGCTGCCTATTCCAGGCTGGGCAGTAGCGTCACGTGAGATAGAAGGTCTCAAATCTACCCAAAGCCATGGGACTCAGCAGCTTTCCAAGAGTTTTCATACACCCCTTCTGTCACAACCCCAAGCTGCAGGAACAGGACAGCCACTAAGCAGGACCTGGTAAGTTCCAGGACCTGAGTGCAGCCACCCCTACCACACAGGAAAGTGGTGGGGATGCCACCAACCCTGCACCAGTTCAAGTACTCATCAGGGTTCAGTGCTGGGCCCAGCCCTGTTCAATGTCATCAATGACCTGGATGAAGGCATCGAGTGTACCCTTAGCAACCTTGCAGAGGATACTAAGCTGGTTGGAAGTGTCGATCTGCTGGAGGGTAGGGAGGCTCTGCAAAGGGATCTGAACAGGCTGGACCGCTGGGCTGAGTCCAATGGCATGAGGTTTAACAAGGCCAAATGCCGGGTCCTGCACTTGGGGCACAACAACCCCAAGCAGTGCTATAGACTGGGAGAAGTCTGGCTAGAAAGCTGCCTGGAGGAGAGGGACCTGGGGGTGTTAGTTGACAGTTGTCTGAACATGAGCCAGCAGTGTGCCCAGGTGGCCAAGAAGACCAATGGCATCNGAGACCTCATTGCTCTCTACAACTACCTGAAAGGAGGTTGTGTGGAGGAGGGTGCTGGCCTCTTCTCCCAGGTGACAAGGACAAGAGAGAATGGCCTCAAGCTCCACCAGGGGAGGTTTAGGCTGGACATTAGGAAAAAAAATTCCACAGAAAGGGTCATTGGGCACTGGAACAGGCCGCCCAGGGAGGTAATTGAGTCACCTTCCCTGGAGGTGTTTGATTCACCTTCCCTGGAGGTGTTTAAGGCACAGGTAGACAAGGTGCTGAGGGGCATGGTTTAGTGTTTGATAGGAATGGTTGGACTCAATGATCCGGTGAGTCTCTTCCAACCTGGTGATTCTATGATTCTATAGGGTACTCACGGGGAGGCTGCTGCAGTTCATGCAGCACAGTGAAAGCTGAGATGGGGGCGCGGAGCAGCACTGCCTGCTCCTGGGGAGAATTCCGAGTGGCCATCACCAGCTCTGTGCCATCACTCCAGAAGAACCGGCTCTCAAACACAGCCAGACCCAGTGGCTCTGTGTGGCTCCGCAGGACAGCAGGAAAGGAGTGGCGTCCGCTGCCATCCACCCGCAGTGTCTCGATGGACTGGGAATAAAGTAAGGTATGGTCACTATGTGACCACCCACAGCCTGGCACCATCTGGCAGCCAGAGGGCTCACAGTGGTGCCCTCACCTCCCAGTCCAGTGACGTGCCCCAGACTTGGACATCGATCTCTTCTCCCCGCCACGCCTTGGCCATAGCCACAAGGAAACCAGGGCCACAGTCCCAACTCCCACCTCATCACCTTCCAGCACCCCAGGGGCTGGGCAGAGCCCTGCTGCCTCAATATCCCTACCTCCTTGTACTCGCTGATCCAGTACAGCCTGCCAGCCACATGGTCCAGGCTCAGCCCCACAGGCCCCTCCATGGACACTACAGTAAGCTCCCGACGGTTTGAGCCATCCATGCCAGCTGCAGCAATGACTGTCCGGCCCCTCTGCCCACGGTTGACCCAGTATAGGGACCTGAAGGCAAGCACTGAGCACCCACTTCATGGCATAACACCAACGCTGCCACAGTAATCACAACACAGTCAGCACTAGCATTGCTCACCGAGGAGCCCAGGGCCAACCTCATCTCATTCACTCCTCACCTTGCAGCTGGATGCACCGTCAGCTGCTCTGGTGCCACATCCTTCCCCAGTACTGTCACGTAGCCCCGGCCATCACCCAGCCCCACGCAGATGGCTGTAGGGTGGCTGCTGGCCCAGTACAGCTGCCCTGTGAACCAGTCCACGGAGATGCTGTTCACCTCCCCAGCGTCTGTAGAGATAGAACAGTTTAAATTACACAACCCCTGCTCCAGACTGAGAGGCAAAGCTCCAGTTGCCCCTTCTTCCATTGGAAAGGCAGGGCTGGGGTGGCAGGCCAGGTCTCAGCACCCCAGCACCAGTAGAGCAACCAACACCCTCGCTCCTCCCCACCTGCATAGAGTGGCCGTGTGCCCTTCCCTGGGAGGTGAGCACGGAGCTCGCCATCCTCTGTCAGCCAGAAGTAGGTTTCCCGGAGCAGGTCATACACCAGGGCGTGGGGTTCAGTCTCAGTGGAGAGTAAGGGCCGGTAGGCTTGGGTCCGCACATCCAGAAGAGCTAGGTCGTGCCCCACAGCTACCAGGATCTGTGTCGCGTTGTCTATCAAGGGGAAAGAAATGTCACTCAGTGAGAGGAGACCTAGCTAGTTGGGGGCACTGCCCTCAGAAAGCCCAGGGTTCCCTGGCTCACCATACCTGCCACTTCACAGATGGTGCCGTGCCGCAGGGTGTAGCCCTGAAGACAGCTGCAGCTGAAAGCACCTGGGGTGTTGCTGCAGAGCTGGCTGCAGGGGCCGTACTCCAGGGAGCACTCGTCCACATCTGTGGGGACAGGCACTGCCATGAACCTGCCACACAGCTGGCCAGCCACCCCCAGAACAGCACCACCACTGCTTCCCCAGGGATCACAGGCAGGGTCCAAGACATGAGGACCTAGGCCCAGCCCCATAACGCACCAGCTTCTGCAAGGATATGACCTAGACCCAATCTTTGCAGGGCCAGGTGTGGCATGCAGGTAGGAACAGGGCTGAGGCAAGCATTCCTGCATAGCGCTGGCACCAGGGAGAGCCCAGTCTCATCAGCCAAGGCTCTGTGTGCCTGGAACACGTGCATCCTGACCTTTCCTTACCAGCACAGCTCTGCCCGTCTGCCTGAAGCACCCAGCCAGCCCCACAGGAGCACTGCACTCCCCAGTGCGTGTCAGTGCACGTCTCTGTGCAGCCCCCATTGCGCACGAAGCAGCTCAAACCTGGGAGGACACAGCAGAGGGGTGACACGGCTCAGGGTGGCTCTGCAGCTCCCCCTGGTCCATGGGTGTGCTGGCCAGCAGCTGCAAGCAACTCACCACACGTGCTGGGCTCATCGGTGCCATCTAGGCAGTCATCCTCATCATTGCACATCAGGGACTCCAGGATACATTTCCCCTCATCACACCGTAGCATGCCAGGCGGGCAGGGGGCTATGGCACACACAACTCAGCTCAGAAGGGCAGATCCTCCATACCAGGTGGGCACAAGAAACGCTGTGGGTCGCAGACTCGTGGGGAGGACCCACGAAGCAGCAACAGGTTCCTGGGATGCTTGCCACCATCCCAAGGGGAGCTGGGGCCAAGGAAGGTGAAGTATTTCCTACTTTAATGGCTACAAATTGGAGATGGGAAGATTTAGACTAGATGTAAGGAAGAATTTCTTCACAATGACAGTAGTGAGGCACTAGCACAGGTTGCCCAGGGAAGTTGTGGATGCTCCATCCCTGGCAGTGTTCAAGGCCAGGTTGGATGGAGTCTCGGGAAGCCTGGTCTGGTGGGAAGTGTCCCTGCCCATGGCAGAGATGGCAGAACTGGATGATCTTTGAGGTTCCTTCCAACCCAAACCATTATAGGATTCTATGATTCACATATGGCCTGGACAGGTCTCGTACCACTGAAGAACATCCAGTGTGTCCACTTACCGCAGACATCTTCATCCGAGGAATCACCACAATCATCAACCCTGTTGCACTTCCATTCAGCCATGATGCACACCCTGTTCCTGCACTGCCACTGCCCAGGTAGACAGGGTTGCTGGGGACACCCCTCCTCGTCCCAGCCGTCCTCGCAGTCCTGGTGCCGATCACATAGCTCCCAGTGTGGGATGCAGTGGTGGGTGCCAGGACACTGCACCTTCTTTGCCTCACACACTGCAGGAAGAGAGCAGCACTCACAGTGACCTGTGTCCCCAGCCACTTGCACTCAGCCCCCCTCACCAGGAGACACCACATACCACAGTCCTGCTCATCAGAGCCATCCAGGCAGTCAGCAGCACCATCGCAACGCCAGCTGCTGGAAACACATCGGCCATCGTCACACTGCCAAACGTGGGGGTCCCCACCACAGGCGACATCTGCAGAGACAGCACATAGTCACTGGGACCTACCGCTCCAGTACAACCACGAGGCTCCCTTCTGTCCTGACGTGGGGCAGGTGTGGGCAACATCTGGGTGCTCTACCGAGGTGCTGGCCCACAGCTGCCCCACAGCAAGGCTCTGTAGCAGGTGAGGGCTGCCTTGCTCAGCACATGGTCCCAGATACATCCCCATGCTCCAGACAGCCCACAGGAGCTACCAGCAGACCTAGCAGATACCTCTAACTTACCCTGCCCGTTCCATCTCCCTTGATGCCCACACAGCACAGCCGCCCAAGCCACCCCATGATAAGATGATGGGTGCTGGCTTCTCCCCACTCACCACACTGCTCATCCGTCCCACCAGGACACTGCTGCTCGCCATCGCAGAGCCAGGGAACAGGGATGCAGGCAGCACCACAGGTGGCCTGGCGTGAGGCTGCACATGTGGGGTTAGTGGGCACTGCGGGAAAGAGGGAGCACAGCCACTCATCAGCCCACACAGCCGTTCTGAGAATCCACCAACACTTACCCTGTGCAGCCCCCCTCGGGGGTCCCAGCACAGCCCCATGGAGGGAGAAACTGGCCCCAGACAGGGGCACCCCAGTACCTCTTGTGGGGCTGCAGCTTCTCATTCCCCTTCAGGGAAGGCAAGGACCCACCCAGACCTCCTTGGCAGCAGGACAGGGCTCCCCAGGGTGGAGGAACACTCCCAATCCCCAGGGTGGGAAGGATGCCATGTGGTGCAGGGACCCCCAAATCCCCGGGGGAGAGGATGGGGTCACGCTAGGGTGCAGGGATCCACCCGACCCTCCTTGGTAGCAGAAGAGAGCTCCCCAGGGTGGAGGGACATCCCTAACCCCTGTGCTGTCCTGGAGGGAGGGATGCCATGTGGGGCAGGGACGCCCAAATCCCCACGGGAGAGGATGGGGACACGCCAGGGTGCAGGGACCCACCACCCAGCAGGACAGGGCTCCGCAGGGTGGGAAGGATGCCGTGTGGGGCAGGGACCCCCAAATCCCCGGGGCAGAGGACGGGGATACGCCAGGGTGCGGGGCCCCTCCCGTCGCTCCCCCCGGGGATGGGGCTCACGGGCGCGGCGGGTCCCGGCGTGGCTCCCGGCCAGCGGCAGGAGGAGGCCGAGGAGGGCGGCGAGGTGGAGCGGCGAGGAGCGACCCATAGCGGCGAGGGGGCCGCTCCGGGGGCCCGGCCGGAGGGAGGGAGCGTGGTGCGGCGGCTGCCGGCTGCTTTATCCCCGGGCACGGGCACCTATTGGGTCCCCGTAGCCTGGTCGCTGCCCCTTATGGGGGGGCGAGGGGGGTGGCACCTGCGCCCGGCGTGGGAAAGCGGCGGCAGCCTTGAACGTCGCCTCCCCGCGACCTTGGGGGCTGCGAAGAAGCCGCAGGAGCACAACAAGAGAGCAAAAAGAGGCGGTTGAAGGAAGGTAAACAGCCCGGCGAGAGGATAAGGCACCTGCCGCGGCCTGGGAAAGGAGCCCCCGGGCGTCGCCAGAGCCCAGGAGGTGACCCCGGGGGAGCTGCCTGCCTGCTGCGAGACGCCAGGCTCCTCCGAGGCTTCTGGCTTCCCCCCGGCTGTCTGGGGAGGGGGTTCTGCCCCTCTGCTCCTCTCTTGTGAAACCTCACCCGGAGCGCTGTGACCAGGTCTGGAATCCTCAACATAAGAGGGATATGGAGCTGTTGGAACCGATCCAGAGGAGGCTACAAGAATGATGGAGCACCTCCCATATGAGGACAGGCTGAGAGAGTTGGGGTTGTTCAGCCTGGAGAAAAGAAGGCTCTGAGGAGACCTTATAGTGACCTTCCAGTACCTGGAGGGGCTACAAGAAAGCTTGGGAGGGACTCTTTACAAAGGCTTGTAATGACAGGACAGTGGGCAATGGATATAAACCAGAGAGGGGCAGATTTAAACTAGACATAAGGAGGAATTTCTTCACTATGAGAGTGGTAAAGCTCTGGCCCAGGTTGCCCAGGGAAGTTGTGACTGCCCCATCCCTGGAGGTGTTCAAGGCCAGTTTGGATGGGGCTTTGGGCAGCCTGATCTAGTGGGACATGTCTTTGCCCATGGCAGCGGGCTTGGAATGAGATGATCTTTAAGGTCCCTTCCAACCCAAACCATTCTATGAGCATCTGTCCACCACAGAGACCAAAATGTGCTTGAAGCACATCCGTTGCCCATGTGTATTTGACCTCTCTAGCCCCCACCATGAACCCTCCCCGTGTGTGAGCTGAATCTGGGCAGTTGTTGCTGTGGGTACACACACACACCCACACCTGTCTGTCTAGATGTTTTCCAGTGTTTGCTCAGGAAAGGAAAGTTCTGAGATGATCTCCTGCACAATGTACCAGCAACAAAAACTGGGTACCAGCAACAGAGGCGGCACAGAGGAAGGACTCTTGGCACAGTCAAGACTTTTGGGAGCTCAGGGCAGAGGCACCACAGAGGAGGTGGAGAGACCAGGGCGTAGCACAGCTCCGGGTCAGATGGCCCACAGCATTGACACGAGGGACATACCACAGGACCAGAACAGAGAGAGGCCATTTGTCCCAGGATATGCTGCCTGTGACTGCTAGGTAACCTCCTGTACCAATGGCATCACAGCACAGCTTCCTTTTTAGGGAACGGGTCACTGGGCACTGGAACAGGCTGCCCAGGGAGGTGGTTGATTCACCATCTCTGGAGGTATTTAAAGTATGGGTGGATGAGGCACTAAGGGGCATGGTTTAGTGATTGATAGGAATGGTTGGACTTGATGATCCAGTGGGTCTTTCCCAACCCGATGATTCTAAGATTCTATGATTCTAATATGCACCCGTACCAGCACGGCAGCCCAGGGAGCAGATTTACCCAGTTGTCTTCTCCCTGGGACGGCATCCCAGCACCCCATGGCAATTGTTTCCCCAGGCACCCCCTGGGAGCACAGGGGGTGCAGGCCCCAAGAGCGATGAGCAATCCTGGGACAGGGATGCTAGGCAAGGAACTTCTAGTGCTCAGGGGAAGGAGTGGAAAGGACAGATAGATGCACAACAGAGCACTATCCAGGCCCTGCAGGCCATGCAGAAAGCCCTAATACCCTCATCACCCCTTCAGGCCAGCATTGAGAGCTGTGGTAGAGCCCTGGGGATATGCCTCATTTGCAGGGACCACTCCAGCTCTGCCACCCCCAACATACACTCTTCTCTCTGGGATGTCCAGCACTGGCTCCACCAAGACATAGAGCCTGTACCACTGCAAAAGCCAACCCGTGGAATAGGACAAAGTTCTATGATTCTATGAAAGACTCTCCCCAAGGGCAATACCTCTGCGATGAGAAGGAAGAGGACAGCAATTTGGGCAGGTCCCAGAAGGAACCATCCTGCTTCCCTGGGGAGTCCAGGGAGATGCTCAGCATATAAGGTCTTCCTTCTTTCCATGTCCTTTCCTCAGGCTGGGAAGGGGCCATGGTAGCCTGCCCAGATGGATGTGCAAGCCTCTATTAGTTGTCTGGGCCAGGAGTCATGTGCAATACTCCTGTGAGACCACAGAGTCTCCTCGCCCATCTCCTCTTTTGTCCTATTTAATTCCAGCAGGCTTTTGTCTTCCCTTGATATTAGGCTCCTTGCAATGTTGTAACCACTTAACTGCTTGCAGTAGCTGACCGGAATGGGCAGGTGACAGCAGAGGGACTGTGGAAAAGGATCCAGAAGTTAGTGGGTGCAGTAGAAATCCCCGTTCACCTGAGCATGACCTTGGGCAGCTGGGGCAGCAGTGGTGAAAATAACACCTGCTGTGGCCAGACTCTTAAAATGCTTTAAAAAAAACCAAAACACATTAAAAAAATCCCTAAACCCATGATTTATGTCAAAGTATTCTAAACACATGTCTAGTTAGAAAAAACTGTAGGTTTTTATGCACAGACAGCAGCCCACTGCACATAGTTATATTCATACACACATACAGTGGCATTTGCTCTACGAGGTAATGGGGTCCATCTATCCCTCTGTCATTGTCCCATCCCTCCCCCACCAACTTCTGGAGAGATTTCTTGGATATTTTCAGGTTTTTCTTTACAGCTCCATCAGTCAGGGAGTCTCCTTTTCTCACTGACATTTAGATTCTCCCTTCTCTGCCTCCAAGCTGAGGGAGGCTTTAGATAGCAGGAGACTCCCACAGAAATGACAAAAGGGAGTAGCAAATCTGCACTCATTTGAGCAGCAGCATTCAAAATGCTAAACAGAAGTCCAGCATCACACTCCAATAGACACAAAATAACATTTTTAACTATTCCTACTACAGCAAACAATTTTTGTCAAATGTCCAAAAGCAGTTCAGTTTCACATTGTGTGAGCAGCTTTATATTGTTTCAAGAAAGATACATATATTCTTTCTGCTATATGATCAATAGATTCTCTTCTCATTTTTAGTGTTTTAAATATTTTTAAATAGTTTTGAACTATTCCTGTTCCTCTCCAGTAACTTTTAAGCACTCTCTTGCTAAAAATGAGGGATGTAATTATTGTAAAATAATAAAAAAAAGGTGGACACCCTGTCTCACAACAGTTATAATACCACAATCTTGTTCCCACAAAGAAAGTATGACTCTACTGGACTCTGCTGTGTGTCCATGCTCAAAATTAAACTGTCTGAAATCTGTTGTCTAAAGCTTATTCCAGCAGGAAAATTAGATCTTATGAAACAACCATTTCTTCCTAGGAAAACATCTTACTCAACTCTGAAGTTACTAAAATCAAAATTTCAAAGCATTCTAAGCTATTTTTTTCTTCACTGTGAGAGAGGTGAGGCACTGGGAAGTTATGGGATTCCCCATGCCTGGAGGTGTTCAAGGCCAGGTTGGATGGAGCCTTGAGCAGCCTGGGTTTGTGGGAGTGTCTCTGCTGATGGTAGGGGGGTTGGAACTGGATGATCTTTAAGGTCCCTTCCAACCCAAACCATTCTATAAGTCTACAATTTTAACAAAGATATTTTAAATTTCCATTTCAAATATTGAAGCTTTTTCTAGATAACAAAAGTCCCTTTTCCAGCCCTGAACAAACAGTTGGACTTCTTTGTGTTGAGGAACAACTCCTAATTCAGGGTCTGACCCACAACAACCCAGAGCATCAGCCACACTGACCGCAATGGTCCTGTGAGATTTGCAGAGTAGTTCCTGAGTGCTGGGAAACTCCCTGACATACCAGGTAATCTGAGTAACTGTAGCCTGGGACAGCCTTGCAAAGTAGGTGACATTTCCCATCCCTCTGGCAGACCATATTATTTGAGACACTGTCCTTCATTAGCCATTTTTCTACCTCACTGTTAGTAGAATTGTCATTCTTTTGTGTAAATATCCCTCCAACCTATATCCTTGTGCCCAGCACCAGCCCCAAAGGAAGGAGCACCTGCCTTGGTTGGTATTTTAACCAGTAACAAAGTGGTCTTACAAGTGGTACCTCCAGCCACTAAGAGCTTCAGCATAGGCAGGAGGAATGTCAACACTGAGATGTGTGGGCAGTGTTCTTCAACCTCCCAGAGGACAAAGCCATGAAAAAAAAAATGTTTACAAACCTAAGGGACTGCTGAGAAGTAGGAAATATTAGCACTTGATATGATGCCGTCTGGCAAGAAACTTAAGGTAACTGCATCCTTTACTATAGTATTCTTTCCATTAATTAACACAATTAATTTGGAAAGGAATAATATTCAAGCCATCTAAGAGGACTAATTTTCAGAATGCACTAAGGAAACAATTTCTTGCTCTCAGCAGTAATAACAAAAGCTACATTGCTCTCATCACCTTATAAGTTGCTAGAAACTTCATGCATTTGCCCTCTTGCTATTTGTTTCAGAACAGAACAGGAGAGGACAATTGTTTTAAGGAGAAAGTGAATTACCAGGATAAGAAAAATGAGCTGGTTTCAACCTCTTCCACAGATTCTGGAAAATAAACACGGAAGGTACTGTTTGGGGCCCAAAAGGGTCCAAAAAAGTGTGCTTGTTTTCTAAAAACTGTGGGCCTGTAATTTCATCTCCACCCCATCCTTTTCACCTTGCTCTTCTACAAGCCTGGTGAGAGTTATCTGTGAGGTCTTGGGAAGATGAAGAAGGAAATAAGGACCTCCAGTTACAGATGCCATAGCCTCCTCATCATCTCCTCTCACCGCATCACCCGTAGCAATCTGTCTGCGATGCCTCTCCACGCAGCCACTGGGGAGCAGCAGAAGGCTGCAAGAAGGTCCTGCTTTGTCGTCCTGCTCTTTCCAGGCTCTGAGTTATCTGTGAGACCTGGGGAGAATGGAGAAGCACATTGGAACCTCCACTTGCTACAGCCCATTCCCAACCGTACAGTTACCTTTGCCACTCATCCCACCTTCTAGCCTGTCTCCAAACCCTGCTCAGGATCTCCAAACCCTGGGCCCTTGCTAAGGAAGTAAGACAACATGATACAGACTCTGCAAGAAAGCCAAGCCCAGGTTTAGCTCAGGACAGGGTGATGGGGGGAAGCATACTAGCCCCAGTAACTCTGTCATGGCTCTGGGGCTCTAATGCTTCCACTTTGGTAACAGGAAGGAAAATCACTGTCAGCCCACATCAACAGGGCTTGAGCATCTCCCCAAGGTGCAGGCAAGCGGGTCTCTCTGGAGGATAGCTATGCTAGTAGGACACTAGGGGCCTCCCACTTAGGTGACTCATTTCTGTACACACACACACACACACAAATATATATATAGAGACAGATACATGTACGGATTCACACACACATATATGGATGTTGAAGGACTGTTTGCAGTGCTTTGATACCCAACCTCAATTAAGTGTCTCCTACTAGGTAGGTCAACAAGGTCAGTTTATCCTAGATATCATATTTAAAGTAATGCAAAGTGCTGTTCTCCCCGCTTGCTGTGGGTTATGGCCAAGAGCAAGGGAAGATGAGCAACCCACCCATGAGCAGCTGAGTGTCCCTTGACTAGATGGGTAAGAAAGCCTGCTAAGATGAAGAAATGCAGAGCCTGGATAAAGGGCAGCATTTTCTGACACTTGTAATAACTGCATTTGAATTCATCATTATGGATGTACTGTCAGCTCTCACGGGCAGTACTGACCCTTCACTGTTTCCTCTGGCTTCACGTCAGTGCCCCACCACGCTTTCTGGCACAGCACCTCCACTCTTCCCAGCGGCCCTGCTTTTAGGCAAGCTGCCACCTCACAGTTTCTACTCTGTGTCTAGGAACTGGTAGGTCTGATTTGGACTTTAGCAACCTGGAGGCTCCTTACCCCAGAATAACCAGCTGGCCATGCCTTGCTCTCCTCCCAAAGAGAAGTAAAACTCTTGGGGAAAAAAATGAAATTAATTAAAATTAATTAGGTCTTCCTTCCTATTCTGTGTTCCCATCCTCTAATTAATAGCTCCAATTTCCTCCTTACCCTTATCCCATCTCTGATTCTGTATTCAACATACAGAACAAACACCCCTAACAAAGACTTATTCTCACTGTCTCCCATGGCTGAGCTCATTATCTAACATTAAGACCCTAAATCCTAAGAAAAGGTCCTACTCTCCCAGGAGCAGTGAACCCAACGTTGCTCCAGCTTCACAGACAGCCATTTGCATCACATCACTGTTTTTAACTGCTTAATAAGGCTTACCAATAAAAGAAACGTCTTAATCATCTTTTCTCTAGATGCACATAACTTAACAAGAAAACATCTGATTCATCATTGCTTGGAAAGTTAGCCTAGCTTTAACATGAGCCCAGAACAGCTCCTCCCCACCTAGTTTTGACAGGATATATATATATTATTTTTTTAAGAATAATTTAGCTTTCTGATTTCCAATAGTCTGTAGGTTTCCCCTCCTTCTCTCTGCACTGAAAGCTGTATCTGCACTTGGCCACAGTTGCTGGGTTCAGCCAGAGTGGGGACCAGCTCGTACACACCAAGGCTTCTCACCCATGCGTGTTGCCTCCATACACATCATTGCGCAGGTTGGGATCCGGGTACGCTTGGTCCTCATCACCAGCAACACAACTGTTGTCCTGGACCAAGGTATCCTCCTTAACTCAGGATATTGCCCTGGAGTCACTGATACCTGCCTTGCTTGTCTGCTCTCAGTGTTTGCATTAAAACCTCCTCGCTTTCATTGCTCCAGATGTGGGGTAACAGTGCAGCCCACTGTGATGTGAAGCACACAGTGAAGGCATCAATGCAGGAAGCAACAGCGAACCTCATGTTCTGCCAATGCTTTCAGGGTCACTTTTTTTAATGACTCCAAGCAGTACCAATAGCTGCAGGGGGACAAAGGAGGTTGTAAAACAGACTGATCTACCTTTCTCTCAGATTATCACAGCAGAAGTTATTTATTGCCAGAGAGAAATAAAGCATTCTAACCCTGGAACAGCCTGTGCTCCACACATCACCTTCCATTCTCATTCCCCAAGAGCTTTCAACAAAATTAAGGGGGTGGGGGAAGAAAGATACAAAGCAAAAGAAGTTATGCTTAAGGAGGACAGAGAGGGGACTGGGAAAAGGTGCCTTTATTCCGAAAACCTCATCCAGGTTCCAGTGATCAGCATTTCTTGATCCAGACATGGTGTCACCATCTAATAGTCCTTGATGGCTTACTTCTTCAAGGTATCCTTTTTTATTAAGCACTTTCTAATCTCAGTATCCCACTGCAAGGACTTTCTTCTCTTAGCTCTACACTGTGGGAAGAAACTAGGTCCACTTTCTTCCTTTTAACAGAACACCCAAGAGCTTCACCTGCTGAAAAACAGTTCCTCTTTGCCTGTTCACAGCTGTACCTCACCTGTCCTCTCAAGGATAAACAATCCTAGCCTGGTCCTGGTATAGAAACCCTCTCAGGCCTTTAAAAATCCTGTTTGCTCTTCTTTTGCAGTGGGGAAACTGTAGTTGTGTGGAGCATCTGGGATACAGAGACACCCTAGTTGCTGTGGATAGATTGCAGCTAACAATGTTGCTATTTTTTTCCTTTCCTAGTCATTCCTACAATTTGTCTCACACATGGTAGGGGTTAATCCATTCCTCCATGTCCTGTGGGCTGCAGCTAGCAGCCAGGTATCTGTGAAACGAGGCATCCTGATGCTGGCACATATCTGTAGAGCTTCCTGTTGAGGCTGTGCTCTGCTGCGACATGGTGTGGCCAACCTTCGCTCTTCAGGCAGAAGAGGGGGGCTTCTCACCTTGCACCATGGGCTTATATTTTAGCAGAAAGCCAGTGGAAATCCAGATGTAGGATTTAATGTGCAGGTGTCCTCCGCGGGCACTCCCTGCACCTCTGCCTGTACCATGCAGCAAGTCTCCTTGTATTTCCAGACTAATTCTTCTCCAACAGCAACTCAGAGGCAGCCAAGGGCATGCTGTACTAACCAAGTTTCCTCAATCTGGCTCACGCATAAACAGATGACAGGACGAGGTTAGTGTTGAAAGCTTCCCCATTACCTTGCAGGATGCTGTTCTTCAGTATCACCACTTGCACTTGCTGGAGCAGGTGGCACAATGCTATCCAGGCGAGACATTGGCAAGTGCTAGAGACATAGACTGCTTTAAAATAGATGCATGTGTGGTTTTGTTTATCATGGCTCATTTGTGTCTTCCTTCTTGACTAGCAGTGCTGGAAACTCTGTTGGCTGCATGGGAAATGTGCCTTGATGTCTGCTTCTACTGCAAGAGCATAGAATACACCTTTTGGTGTGGGGTTCCAGGAGAATGTCACATTAACATCAGGCTGTCTACAGCAACTCAACAGTGGTAGTCATACTGGCTGGACTTGGTACAAGCCTGGTTACTTCCCAAGTATTTGTTTTATTTGGAGACTTTTGCCACCTTCCCTTCTCCTGCTAGGTCTCTGGACCATAGGATTAAGAGATGAAAAGCAGTAGGATGGGGTCAGCCTTTTGCAGTCTTGCATCACCATGCAGCCTTTGCTGCCAGTCAATCACTGCCAGCAGTTCTGCTTACCTAACACTTACCAGGAAGGTGGGCAATTGGAACAAGAAAGGCATCAGACCAGGCAACTACCGCACTTTGCTACATTATGCAATGGGCTTTGGTACGTGCAGTGTTTAGTCTTTCCTGTCGAGTTCCTGTTGTGTTGAACCTAAAACAGGCAGAGAGATCTCAACGCTCAAGCAAAGTTGAGGATCACTCCAGAAAAAAATTGGTGGGAGCAAGAAACATAGTCAGGGTTGGTATCCCACCCTAGAATAACATTGCCTAAATCATACTGATGCCAAAAGTCTCATGCGGGATAAACATTTTGGCTTTATTTCATGACTCATGTCAGCTCTGCTCTCTGTCAGTTCAAACCACGCTGCGTGCTGTTTTGCACTGACTCAGCTTTTAGGGCCACGTAAAATACTGCTGTTGCTGTACTGCCCAAAGCAGTCACTCAGGGAGCTGGGACTGTATCCAGACCATCTTGCTTAATCCCACAAATACCAGTCCCCATAAAAATAGAAACAATCACCTTCTCACAGAGGAGCTTGCCATATCAAGTTTCTAGTGCTCACAGCAACCAAGATAAATCACTATTATCCTTGTGGCCGGTACATTAAATGGTTTCTTTCCTGTAATGTTAACTGAGAGACTAGTTTTGTCTTTTGGGAAGGCAGGGGATTTGGAGAATCTCCTCACCTTATTTTTTTTGCATTGATGCAAAAGTGCACTTGAAGCCAAAAATGGAGCTTTCGCCATACATAGCAAGTGTGTTGGCAGCAAGTGGCTAGTTCAGCAAATCAAGCAGCCTGCACTATCTGCAACAATCCTAAATCTCCAGCAGGCCCTGCAGTTAGCACATCATCTCTGGAGTTCAGCATGTGGGACAATGCTGCCATAGCAAACTTGCTGGGTATGAGACTGGGAAACAAGTGGAGGTTCGAGCCCTGTAGCCATGGCCTCTGTAGCCTCAATTTTCATATAAGTAGTATTCAAATGGGCTTACCAAGTCTGCTTTGGAGGCTAGTCTCCCATCTCAAGGCAGGGTTTCCATTACCAAGATGTAGTCTTTCTTTCATTTTAGTGCCAGAATTTTAATCAACTTCAAATGAATAAATGCAAAAAATTTGCTTACATGCTTGCTACCACTCACTTGAAATATCTTGTCTCTGGTGGCTGTTGGTAAAATGCTCTACCAGTTCTCCCTGGAAAACCTGAGGGAAGATTTTAAAATCTCCTGTAATTTGGCCTGTCTTTTCAAGTGGGATTCCCAGAAGCTACAAAGGTCCTGATTTTTAAGGTGTGCAAGCCTTTCTCAGAGACTGGCAGTCTTCCAGGAGGTCGTCAAATGCAGAGAGAAGTGCTGATGTCCACCCTCTGGAGTACGGCCATCTCCCAGGAGGCAGGCAGTCTCTGCATTTTCTCATCAGAGCAATGTGGAAGTGTTGGAGCTGCATATTTTGTCACCCCTTGGAACCAACATTAGGCTCAAATGCAAAGCTCTCAAATACATCCCAATGCTCCAGAAAAATCAAGCCCAGGAGAGGCAAAGACGTCCCCTGGCAGGACCTCCCTTCATCCCTGCAGTGCTATCAGCCAAATACACAGAGCCGTAGACAATGTGGGGTGCTGGCTTTGCTCTCCAAAAGACCGTTTGCTTTTCTCCTACCATGAGCACCCTCAAGATATGCTCTTGCTCCCACGAAGGAAGAACTTCACAAAGAATGGTAGGCTTGTGACCTTCAATGCACACCTTTCCCACAGTGAGTGGATATTGCTATTCCCTTCAGAAAGTGCTGGAGCTGGCTGTTGCAGCATTTTGACTGCAAACTGGAGCACTGGGCAGCCACAGATTGCAGCATCTAGCAAAAATGCATGATTTAGCTCTTTTTTTTCCAGGAAAGGAAGATGTGTGAGCCTTAGGAACATGATTATTGTGCTCTTGCTTCCCAGGAGCAGAGCTGTGCTGATGCAGCCAAGCATTCCGTGTGTCTTCTGGGTTTTTGGGAAGTACCAAGGGGCGGATGACATTGACATGAGCATACAGCACTGCCTGAGTTGGCTGGAGGGAGATGGGGAGGGTGCATGAATTGCTGGGTGTGGTTGACATTGCATCCCATGCAGCCATCAGAGAAGTTGTTCTGAGTAGGCTCTGTGGTGTGGAGATACCTAGGTAAAGTCAAAGCAGCCCAAAATCTTCAGCATATGTGAGCCGCCCACTAACCAAATGTATGCCAGGATACAGATTGTCTTATTCATGAAGAAAATTCACATATTTAACCTGGCACCCACAATCACAGGCCTCATCTCCAATTAAGCCTATCCCAGGCCCACTGGTAAAATGATAAAGGCTATAGGAGATGAAAGGTAACTGCGACAAGCTGTGAAACTTCGTCCCCCATTAGCTGCACATGCCTATAACCTGCCAGGTTGTTTGGATTTTCAGACAAAGCCCCGGGGTTACACACTTAGGAGTGCAGTCTGTCTGAGTCTCCCAGTTCCTCCCAGCCTCGGCAAGAGCCTCAAGCCCAGGCAGGCTCCAGGGCAGCTCCCAGCACGAAGACCAGAGGGCATGGTAAGTAACTGTGGCTTATTTAAACAGCCCCAGAGTGGCAGCAAAAGGTAAAACAGCAGGAATGAGACTTTGGCAGCTCTCAGCCTTGCAGGTCTACCATTAAAACAGCCATCAGATGTTTCCTCAAATGCCTCACTTACCTCCAGAGGAAGAGGATAAGTAAGATGCTCAGTGTCAGTGCAGATACCTGGGGTTTAGCCCCTCGGGGGTGGCTGATACTATGCAGTCATTGCTAAGCCATGCCAGCGTGGCAGAGCACAAGTGCTTTTTCAGGAAGGTATCTGAGAATCGATCAAGTGCCTGCCAAAGCCCAGCTGCATCCTAACAGGGTGCTGAGGAAGGCTTCTTTACAGAGAGGAGTCTGATCCCCCTTAGCCACCTGGAAGGTACATGTGGAGCCTGGTGGCTTCTCTCTCTGGCTGCAGCTCAAGGCCTAGCAGTGTTGACTTTGTGCTCCAGGGCTGTGCAGGCAAGTTTGCAGAGCTCACCACCCTGCACTGCAGCTCTTCTCAGAATAAATTCAGGACTTTAGCCTGGAAGCTGGCAGTGCCCGCAGCATACCACCTCTGTGTGATCGGCAGCCAGCACAGACTGCACAGGTGTCCTCCTGCTTCCCATGCAAGGAGGGCAGGGGATGCACCGAGCCAGGCAGGGAAAGGCCCTACCGTGCCCTCTAGTATGGGCCACCTTCCACAGGGGATCTTTAGGACCCTTCCTCAGATTCACTATTTCACAGTCATGCCATCAGGCAAAGCAAAGGGACTATTCCTATCAGCTCAGTGTTGAGCAGCACTAAAAGGATTTAATCTGAAATTTTTGATGCTCCTTTTCTGGCTTTTGGAGCCTGATTCCTGGCCATGCTCAGTTTCCTGCACTTCTGTGCAGATAGCAAAGCTTTCCACTGCTATGTTCAGCCTTTGTTTTGCTTTGGTCAGGAAGACCACTACAAGATAGAGAGATACAGAACAGAAACATAACAGGCAGGAGCAGAAAGGAGAAGGCTGTGCAGCTATCTGTGTCTAGTTCCCCATTAACTCTCTGTGAGTTTGGGGAGAGGATTGCTGCCAGACGATTTTCAGCATGTTTACATTTCTTTTCCACTGGATATAAGCCAGGTGCAGTAACTCAGTGGACTCTTTGCCAGCCTTTGAACCACGTCTGCAGAGCTGAGACACCCGTGTTCCCCTCACATTTCCAATAAGGGAAGTACAGGTTTCCACTGTCATACCCTGGGCCTGCCTAGAGGAGAAGTCTGGGTTAGACTAAAGTCTGTGCCAACAGGGACCCTGAGGACAGGGCTACACAGAGGCACTTGCATAAGACACAGCTGCCTCTGTCTGTGGTGGATCAGCAGCTGCCTTCTAGGGAGTCTGGATAGCCAGGGAGATGGAAATCTCACAGTGCCCAGAAGGATGATAGGGAGGCCACAGTGATGATTGCTGGAGGTGTCTTCTGGAAGGCTTTTGCTCACCATGTGTGTTTGAAGCCTGGAGTTAAGATTGAGCAAATAAGACGTTAGCCCTGTGCACTCTCAAGAATCCCTGCCTCCAACAAAGGGGACTTTGCAGCAATATCCATGGAGAACACACCTCTGCTGGCCACAACAGCTCAAGGTAAGCACCAGCTTGCTTTTTTCCTTCAAACTGAGTCCAGACAGAGGCTGAAAGGCATTAAAGAACTGCAAAATTTTGGAGGGAGCTTAGATATCCTTTTCTCAAGATGAAAGGGAGAGCAAGGTTAGGAAGTGGTTTACTCACAGGTTAAAAATAGTCTCCAAAAAACTGGAGTTGCATGACCACACAGTTTGGTGACCTCTTCGATGACATTCTGACAGCAATGCTTTTGCATTTGAAGCACGGGGAAAGTGCCACACAATCTGTAGTGCTGCCTGGTGCCCTAAGAAGCAGTAAGAAACATAACCAGCAAGCAGTTGGACCAGACGAAGCAGCCCAGCTCAGCAGGCAGGGCCACCCTTCATCACCCAGAGGTTCCATGTGAAGGCCAGCCCAAGCTCTGAGGACTGCCTGGAAGAATGTTTCTTCTCCTCTTTCAGCTCCGTGTAGGACAGGCAACGGACTATCTCCACAGTGTGTTTGAATGTGTCACTCACCAATGCAGGCCTCCTTGGGAATGAAATATGATACTGAGTATGTGGGGCGGGTGTCACCTCCTTGTACACAAAGCCCCATTGCCCCAGCCCATATGCCCATATGAGGCAGTTGCCAGCTGCCCTTATCACTATTTCAGGATCACTTCAATTCCTGGCTCTTATCAGCCTTTTTCTATACACATAAGTCCTTGAGCTCAAATGCCACTAGACCACACCTGGGCCCTTCCCATGTGCTGAGGCAGCCACACAGATGTGGGCTGCCAGCATTAACATAAAGGGCAGCTTTTGGATTATAAACTGGGGTTTTTTTTGCTCAGAGGATCACAGAAATCATAAACTCTCAGGCTACTTCTCACGGCCCTATTTATTATCAAGTAGAAACTAACTTCTCCTGCCACAGGGCAGGCACCTTTGAGTTTTACACCAGGGAAACTTACCAGTACCCTTGTGCCTGTCCCAGCTTTCCCAGTACAGGCTGGTTAGAGTTACCAGTGCTGCCTGGATTCTCCAGCTGATGCATATGCATGGGGGAACATAATCTCAGAATGACCACCACTACCTGTCCATGCAGGTGATTTCAAGATAGTTGTAAGCCCCCAGACCATTTCTGCTCAGGAGCCCTTAGGCTGGGACAAGTCGTTTGGCAGCCTTTCTCTTTGTTCTGCATCTGTCACTTTGCCCATAGGATTTTGCCTTCTGTGAAGATTTCTAGGGAGAAATTCCAATATATTTGTGACACTGTGCAAGACTTTTTTTGTGAGTTCTTAAGCTCAAATGTGGGCCATCTCCCCACACACCATGTCTGGTAGGGAGCTACAGCAGATGCCTGAGGAAAAGAAAAGCTGGATGGGTCTGTAGATATTCCTCTCCAGATTACTTTCTGAGCCACCCTGATTTGCAAATCAAGGATTTCCTGAAAAGGCAGCAGCAGCAGCTTTGTGTGAAAGGGCGGCATTTTTTCTTCTCTGAACTTGTCTGTTCCCTTTTTGAACTCACATCAGTTTTTGGCATCCACAAGGTCACGAGACAGGGAGTTGCACATTTTACTTACACCTCCTTTACAAATGGAAAAAATAAGAGTGGCCTGATGTTAGTAATTGATGGGATGACAGGACCTCTGATGCAATCTTCATTCACATAGTAAGTCTTAGACCAGAGTGAGCGGTGAAACAAACCAGCCAAACTTACTTAAGACAACAGTGCAAACAGCAGCTGAGCATGAGCACCTGGGGCTAAGGCAAGAGGAACCTTCAGAGCTGCAAAAGTCACACACTGTGAGCAAAGGTCTGTGAGCTAGATCACTTGCCCACAGCCCACAGATCGGCTTATTTGCTTTATGCAGAATAAAATATCTCTGTGTTAGTAAGAGATGCACATGTTTACCTTAGATTAGGTTAACTTGTCTTTTGCATATTTGACTGCTTCCTACAGATTAGGATAATTTTATATTAGTAATAAATTAATTAAAGGAAAGGCTTTGCTCTGAGACAGTGTAGTGTGCTCATGTCATTTACTACTTCCTATCTGCAAAAATGTTGAGGCCTTTATTAAACTATTTTGAGCATCATCTTTGTTTTATTTCCTTCCTTCTCCTCTCTTAGCCACATGCTGCTGCATTTCATATCTCTCTGACATACAAGTTCTCTACGTCTTATCTGCCTCTCATCATTCTGTATTTGCTCATTATATCACATACTCTTAGTTTTAAGCACTATGGCTTTTCACCAGTTCCTGTAAGAGCCTTGGTGCCTTGAGAAGGGTCTGTGAACTCCCACTGACTTCATCAGTGGGATCAGTAGCCATAGATGCTTTCAAGGGGCAACAGTTTCAGGTGGGGAAATATATAATGTAATGTAATGTCATGTCATGTCATGTCATGTCATGTCATGTCATGTAATGTCATGTCATGTCATGTAATATATAACCATGGACGTATTTAAGAGGAAGGGAGTTCTAGAGGTGTCTGTCCCCTCCTCACTCCTTGTGTGAAGACCACCCTCACAGTCAGGTGAGGACTGATCAGAGGTCCCTGTGTTGCAGAAGTGCCTGTTGGTTCTCATCCTTTCACCAACCACCTCCAAGAAGGTTTGGCTCTGCGTTCTCTGCCTTCCTCTCAGACAGTGGAAGATGCTTCTTCAGCCCTGTCAGCTGCCACCCCTCTGAGCTGAAGAAGCCCATCGCTGTCCATCTCTCCTTGTATGCCATGTGCTCCAAACCCTAGCCAACCTGGTGGCTGTTTCTGGGCTGTAGCTTGTCACCATTTATCTTATAACGGGTGGCCCAAACTAGGCATGCTGCTCCACATACTGCCTCAGCAGCGCCTGGCAGTGGGGAACACATGCCTGATGATGATTTAAGAGCCTCAAACTTAGGACCGACCCAGAAAAGGCAATTAAAGCTGGAGTGCATTGCAATGCCTCTGAGATATCACAACTGTGCTGTGTGATCATAAGGTGACAACATACCCATATGGGCTATTGGGCTGAAAAACAAAGGAAGTCCACTCAATAAATAGGATGCATGCTTGCGCAGGTAAGAAATGCTGGGGGTCAACAGCACTGTAATAGGTAGCAGTCAGGTCCGTGTCAGACTGTCCACTGCAGCATCCGTACTGAATGGGAGCATCGCCTGCTTTGCAGTGCTGGTGTCAAGTGTCTTCCTTGCCCTGAGGCAGCTGCCTCCCAACCTTTACTTAGGGATTTATTTTAAATATATTATTTAACTCCAAAAATTTCTTCAGATAGCTTAAGTCCTAATTTGCAATTTATGCTCCATATTTTCTATTACAAATTCTATATTGTAGTTGTGTACAAGCATATTTGTTGCCATATAATATGCATTTTCATATTTATAGGTGTCTTTATAAAACATATGCCCACCCCTCCATTACCCAGACTACAAGGCACCAATGAGCCAGGAGTACCGATGAACTTGGCCCCAGCTGATGTGAGAGCTGAGGCTGAGAGCAGCCAAGCACTGACACACAGAGCCAGCTCTGTGATCAAAGCCCCTGGGTGAACCAGGGGCCACTGACTGCTATTTATAGTTGCCTTAGCTTACGTTTAAGTGGAGGCTTTAAAAAGCTCGAAGGTAGTTTGGGTGCCAGGGTAGCTCTGTCTTGCACATGCGGCACATGGTTCTTTGCATGAGAATGGTGCAAAGCCCCTGTTGTGTCATTGCACAGGCAGGATCAGGTCATGACTGTCAGGGAGGCCACAAACAACTTGTGTTAAGCTGTTAATAGAATAGTACTTGATTATTTGATTTGGTTGACCTAACTCTGCTTGTTACAGCTTCAGAAAATAGTGTGTTTGGTCTTTTCCAGGCTGTCACCACACTGGGAACCTGAACATCACAGTAGACTTTGTGTTCTGAACTGATCCTTACATGAATGGAAATAATTAGTGAAGAGTTTGATACTGCCTATGTTTTTTCAGCATTGCACTGTGAGTTTTGATGGCATGGTACTGCACAAAATTGGACTACCAGTAGAGACCACATGGCACTTGGCTTTCATAAAAATCACCTGAGTTATCATTGCAGTTCTGGAGGTGAAAAAGAGATCAAAACCTAAGACAGCTGAAAATCTGTGTGACTGGGTTTCTCTTTTATCTGCAACTGAAAAACTAAATAGTAGATGCTGTTCTGCTCTTTGAGCTTCTTTGAGCATAAGGCGTAGCACAACTCTTGCATCTTTCCATGTACTTCTTTGTGTAAGAGTGTCTGTGCAACTATATGTGTATGTGTGTGCCTACATATATGTGAGTCACGCTGATTCCCCACATCTCTGTCCTTTTGCACAAGACATGAAAAAGCAATATTGCATTCATTTCCTTTCTCAAAAAAACCCAGTCATCTGAAACATAGCAGTCACCAGGGGATGTTTAGCTGCTACACACCATTGCACATCCTCTGGATTTTTCTGTCCTTTGTCAAAAGCAGATAAGTCAGCAAATTAAATCAGCCTACTTGTGATGATTTTCAGAACCATCATACTTATTTCAAGCTACTGATTTCCTACAGTCCCTGGCTATTACTGCTTTTTTCCAGTTTTGCTGGTGCCACTTGGTTTGGAACACTATAAGCTGGTCATCCCAATGACCACCTCCCTCTCCACCAGCTGTGTCTGCACAATCTTGACCTGCCTTCCAGCAACTTTGACTTCTGCTCAGGCATCAGTGGCATCCAGGGAAACCTGATGAGACATCAAGCATTTTATTTCACTTTTCAGAAGGGGTTGCATTTTCTTTATACTGGTTTTCAGTCACTGCAGAATCCCAGCAGCTGCTGCACAAAGCTGGCACTACCCTCCTCTTCTGCATGACATCCCATGTAGTGGAGGGAAGCTGGGCAGATCAGTAATAGGAGATAAGCAATGACTAGAGGAGGAGGGATGAAAGAGACAGCCAAAAATGTTTGCAGGCTCCACGGGCTTGGGACATGTGCCATTCCCAGCTGTTAGCATTGGAACACTGCTTACTGCACCATCTGATGGCTTGACTTCCTCCTCCCCGACCAGAGCCAGAGGCAGGCATCCTATGAATAACCAGCCTGCTCTCCAGGTCTCGTCAGAGTTATTCCTGCTCTGGGTGTGTCTCTTGTCTGCAGGCACATTTCCTAAATTCTGCCTCGTCCAATCCAAGTTTAGAAGTCCTTGCCCTGGTACGAAGATGCTGTGCATAACTGATTCCAGCTAGGTGCAGGTGAGATTAGCTAGATCTAATTTAATGTGCAACTTCAGAAGTACGAGAATCCCAGAGAGGGGTAATTTTTGCTAGCAGACAGTTTGTGCAAGAAGGAAAGTTAAAGCTTTTAATTAATTGAGTAAATCCTTAAATATTATCTCTTTTATTCCTGGGGTTAAATTAAAACTTCCACATCAAAGGGCCAGATTACATTTGGAAAAAACTTTTTCAAAGAATGTGAAGGCTGCTGATGGAAGTAGCCTGATCTAAACTCCTTCCTCAGCACCATCTGTTCATCTCTTGTGAGTGCTTTTGACATTGCCTCTTGTACTTGCTTGAGGTACCATTTAAAAGTCAGGTATCTTGTTCCTGCTGATTTCCAGATTCCCTCTGTAGTGAACACACAGACACAGACAAGTCCAGAAAGTAATAGATCCGTCTTTCATTGACACTAATCTTAGAATGAGACAAAATACTTCATGGGGGGATTGGATGAAGGCATTGAGTGCACGCTTAGCAAGTTTGCAGATAACACTAAGCTGGGTGGAAGTGTCGATCTGCTGGAGGGTAGGGAGGCCCTGCAAAAGGATCTGAACAGGCTGGACCGCTGGGCTGAGTCCAATGGCATGAGGTTTAACAAGGCCAAATGCCGGGTCCTGCACTTGGGGCACAACAACTCCAAGCAGTGCTATAGACTGGGAGAAGTCTGGCTAGAAAGCTGCCTGGAGGAGAAAGACCTGGGGGTGTTAGTTGACAGTTGTCTGAACATGAGCCAGCAGTGTGCNACAGGCCTTATGAGGAACGTCTGAGAGAGCTGGGGTTGTTTAGTCTGAAGAAGAGGAGGCTGAGGGGAGACCTCATTGCTCTCTACAACTACCTGAAAGGAGGTTGTGTGGAGGAGGGTGCTGGCCTCTTCTCCCAGGTGACAAGGACAAGAGAGAATGGCCTCAAGCTCCACCAGGGGAGGTTTAGGCTGGACATTAGGAAAAAAAATTCACAGAAAGGGTCACTGGGCACAGGAACAGGCTGCCCAGGGAGGTGGTTGAGTCACCTTCCCTGGAGGGGTTTAAGGCACAGGTGGACGAGGTGCTGAGGGGCATGGTTTAGTATTTGATAGGAATGGTTGGACTTGATGATCCAGTGGGTCTCTTCCAACCTGGTTATTCTAAGATTCTGTGGTTCTATGACTGACCTCTGCTGCAGCAGAAAGAGCTCAGACACTGACAGAGGCTCAGCTGAAGGGTATGAATCCATGAAAGGGGCTTAGGATCCTTGTTATTGTTAAGAACTATGTGCATCCTTCAGTCTGGCCTTTTCTCTCTCAGTCTTCATCAGTGTACAAGTAACTTTCAGGCAAAGAAGTCTTTCACACAAAGGTAAGGCCTCTGAGTCCCCAGGCTTGGATACATGCAAATTCTCAAGACATCTGCCCCACCAATTAAGGTCTGCAGTCCTTTCAGAGCACAAAAGTTAAAATATACATTGCTACACTACAACTTCTGCATCCAGGGCAGATCCAAGTCCAAGCAGCTGGATCCTTGTATGGTGTAAATAAACCAAGCTGGCAATGCAGCTGGACTGATTCAGCAAGCCCAAGAGGAGCTGAGCATCCCTCTGTCTCTGCAATCGCACCAGCATATCAATGGAAATAGCCCAAATTCCTTTTAATACTCTCACCCCTCCAGCGCAGCCCTTGTTTCTCTTCTGCCAGAGCACATGGGGAATTTTAAGGATTTCAGGTTCTAGTCCAGGCTGTATGTTTATGCTCCTTACTCCCATCATGCAGAAGGGCATGTACTAATGCTTACTGACTTTTCTTTTTTTTTTTTTGTCCACACATCATACCTGCACAACCAGTGAACAACATAAAGGATGGAAAGCCACTGTGTTTCTCTGCATCAGCTGAAGCATAACAAAGAAAATTTTCTGGGGGGTCAACCCAGGTATCTCCACAGTGCGTGTTCATTAGAGCAAGTGATGGTCTTAAGGAAAAAAAAAGTAAGGATGAGTACACAGCTGTTGCACTGCTTTGTTCAGTCTTGGGACAGACAACTAACCTCCTTTCTTTTCCTATTCCTTTTCCAGGACTTCACTGATGGGAATGAAATCTGCAGACTCCATGAAGGCAACATCCTGGAGCAGCCTTCTGAAAAGAACATTATTGACATTGAGAAAGCAGGAGGTACCTTTCCCTTCTTGTAGGGGCTTACCCACTCGTGGGTCCTAGTCTCTTGGGAAAAGGTTGGTTTAAGCTGGTACACTGCATATAGTGCCTCATCTTAGTACTGCTCTAACATTTTTGGCACATTTTATACCTGGCCAAGGACCTTCCTCTTCATTGTTCCTGCCTGCTTGTCATTTGACCGCTATACTTTCATTTCGACTCCTTGTGCTGCCCTTTGGGCTTTTCCTTCGCTGGAAGCCCATTCTGTTTTTCTCTGTAGGTAGCAGCTTTCCTTAAGTCATTTGTAGTAACTTATTTGCATTCATTCCCTCCCCCATTGTCTCCCTTTTTCACAACAATATTCATGGTGTCTCTTGCTTGGCATTTTTATTATTAAGAACCATGGGTTTATGCTTCTTTTTTCTACAACACACAGTACTAGGCCAGGCACTATCTTCTCTGTGCATGCTGGGCTGGAAGGGAAGTTGCCATGGTCTTCATCAAGGCAGAGTACGTGTCCCTCAGGGTGTTCAACCATGAGCACATACGAGCTACAAAGGGAGCCATGCCAAGGTAAATATCCTACCTCAGGTCTGCAGCCAATGTACTGAAATAACTCCTCATTTCTGAACAGAGCCAGTGAGGCCTTTGCCTTGGAGCACAGCTCCTCAAAGCACTGTCAAGAGCTTTAACTGAGAGTGTGATTTCCTTTGGTACTGGGGCACACTGAGTGCTCTTCGCTTAATTTCCTGGGATAGCCTCAGGGACCGGGCAGGGGGCTGTCAGTGTTGTCTGGCCAACTGGAACAGACATCAACTTACCAGCAGGCCACTGCAGTCAAGCCTCACCCTGCTTTTGCTCAAAGAACTTAAAAGGGGTCTGTAAGTATATCACACCCCTGTCAAGCATGGCTGAAACCCACTAGTACACTGACAAAGGACAAGGTGATGACCAAAACCAGCCTCTTCTGTTTCAGTTAGGCTTTCCTCACTGACCACATGCCCCAGTGACAAAAAATGACTCCAAAATTACTTTCTCCCTTAGCATTTTGTTGTGAGGCAACAAGTGATTAAAATTGCTTGCAAGTTTACCCTCACAGCCTTGTCACTGGTGGACTTGTAACAAAACCCGTCCTCTGTCTGGTGCAAGCATCACGGTCTGGCTCAAAGGCAGAATCAGTTTCTCAGCACTGACAACATGGAAATTGCTGGCAAGCTCTAATGTTGCAACAGCATCAGTGACGCTACCACATGGGCACTGCCTGCTTCCTCAGGCTGCTACAGCAAGCACAAGGAACATGGCACCTTCACCACTGCCCCAAGGACTTCCAGCAGCCAAAGATAGAGACCACCTCACAAAAGCACTGCTGGGCGCTCCCAGCCCAGCTGGGGCCACAGTTGGATGCAGAAGTGCAGGAGGCTGGAGTCTCTGTGCCCCATGGCATCCAGGGTAGTGGAGAGAACAAGGTAGCAAGAGGGGACTGCTGATTTGGGAGATTTGAGGTAGGGGCTGTCCCATGGCAGCAGTCCCAGCACAACTCCCTGGGCAGCACTGTTACATCAGCTGCTCCACTAGTTTACAACACTCACCCTTGAGCCTTGGCCCCACAGTCTACTGTGGAGCGGACACATTGCACAATGCCCCCCACCCCGTTGCCCTTCCCCACCACAGCTGACTGGTGGCCAGCTGCTGAGAGGCCAGGCTGCTAGTTCCCAACAGGGAGGAGAAGGTATTTCATCCACCCCTGCCTCTAGCACCAGAGGAGATGTCAGGACCAGGAAGGGTCCCTGAGGACCTACTCAAGCCTACTAGAAGTGATTCTTGAGGGACTGTGGTGGGGGAAGGAGGGCGGCACCACAGAGGGACAGAGAAGCTCTGCCTCCCCTCCTGCAGCCAGGGGTGCAGAAGCCATGACATTCTGCCCCAGGAGGCCCTGGAATAAATCCTCCAGATAAACAAGGAATAAACCCCAGGTGAGACCCAAGGGGTTGGACTTGATGATCAAGTGCGTCTTTTCCAACCTGGTGATTCTATGATAGTGGGATCCTCCTGTCAGAGCTGTCTGTCACGAGTGGGACAGGTTCTGCAATGCTCCACCGAGAAGAAACACCCCCAGAGCCTCTTCCCCATGCCAGGGAGCAAACTCTTCCTCATCCCTCAGCAAGACTGGAGGGGTGGAAAGCTGTGGGGAAATGACAAAGACCACTGTGCAAGGACCTAGCACAGAGCTAAATATAGCCACTATCTCATCTCTCCAGAGATAACAGCCTGTGTCCACAGCCCGCCACAACGCCCTGGCCCAACTTCCACCTACCTTTGCTTTGGGGGCAAACACCGAGCAGCAGTTGTGAAACACCCTGCCCCACTCATGGCAAACAGAGTTTGCATCACAGTGCCGAAACGCACCCTAAGCCACCTCGCATGCATTCCATCCCCAGAATTTGTTCCTGCAGAATGGGGGGTTGCCAGCTGGGGGTTGGTTGGCCCAAATCACTATGGCTCAGAGACTAACCAACACCTGCCTCGGCATCTCCGTGGCACTGAGCAGCCAGCCACATGCAGGAGAAATCTGTGGCAGAGGACAGTAATAAGTGTAAGTCGGTTTGGGGTTTCCCTTTTTTTGGGGGGGCTCATTTCATTAAACTCACTGCTTCCACTTGAAATTCTTTGGTGTCCCAAGGGCAGTGACACTGAGCCAGGTTGCAGTGGTTCTCCTTAGAAAAGAGGCGGCAGCAGTGGAAAGGTCCTGCAGGCCACGATCAACTTATTGTGTCTCCGCTTATTGCCCTCAAGCAAGTCTGAAAACAGTTCCCCTCATCCCTGCTATAAACCCCATTGCTAAGTAGCAGGTGCTGAAATGCCACCATACCCTTGACACATAAATATTGCTCTAAGTCTGCAAGACTCTTGCAGTGGATACGTCTTCATCTCTCTCTCCCAACTTTAAATCTCACCACTGCCTTTATTTAAAAAGAGTTTTTAAAATACCAGCACCAACCCCCAACAATGTGGGTTTTTTCCCTTGACAAAACCCTTTTGCCTCATGAAGTAATAAGCTTATGAAATGGCAATTTCCAGCAGGAAGCCTCCAGCTTTAACAATGGCTGTGTGTGCTTCCACAAGTTAATTGAAAACAAATGTTGACACTTCAATCCTGCTTTCATGCTCTGTGATGGAGGCGAGACAGAACAGCACTACTTGCACTCAATATTGCCATGGGAGAGAAGGTAAATGCACCATACCCACTCTGCAGCAAGTTTTACAGCTTCCTCTGCTTGCCACAGAGGTGGCGTTTGTCCCTAATGCAGCTTCCCTGCCAGAGACCAGCTCTGTGTGCACCGGGGCATGGGTGAGGACACTGGGCTCTGCACCAGGAGCAGCCCTGTGGAGCAGAAGTGGACACCAGCAGCAGTGGGGCAGCTGGGACAACCCTTTGCCTCCACCAAGCAGGAGGGGTCTATGCCAGAGCATCAACTTGTGAGAATTAATTGATAAGTTTTGCTGCAGCTGGTTTGTATGTTTAATTATCTTGTCATATAAATCTGTCTTGTATCGAGAGAAAACATGCAGACAATCTTCAGACATGATCATAGAATCAGTAGGTTGGAAAGGACCCACTGCATCATTGAGTCCAACCATTCCCATCAATCACTAAACCATACCCCTCAGCACCTCATCCACCTGTGCCTTAAACACCTCCAGGAAAGGTGAATCAAACACCTCCCTGGGTAGCCTCTGCCAGTGCCCAGTGACCCTTTCTGTGAAAATTTTTTCCTGATGTCCAGCCTGAACCTCCCCTGGCAGAGCTTGAGGCCATTCCCTCTTGTCCTGTGCCCTGTCACTTGGGAGAAGAGCCCAGCTCTCTCCTCTCCACAACCTCCTTTCAGGTAGTTGTAGAGGGCAATAATATCTCCTCTCAGCCTCCTCTTCTCCAGGCTGAACAACCCCAGCTCTCTCAGATGTTCCTCATAAGGCCTGATCTCCAGCCCCTTCACCAGTTTCGTTGCTCTTCTCTGGACTCACTCCAGAGCCTCAGAGCCTTCTTGTGGTGAGGGGCTCAAAACATTTAGTTGTCTAGCAAGATGTAGTTTTCTTTGGTCAAATGATAACCTGAAAGGAGTCCCCAGACATGGTCAAATACACCAAAAATATAATGAGCAATCTTGGAGAGATTTATATGGTTCTTTGTGTAAAACTAGTATATATACCCACTACTTTTGTAAGATGGGGTGCCTTCTTTAGGGCATCCAATCCAGCACTGAACTGTAAAATAAAAATAATATTATCTTTGCTTCGAAGACTTTGTCCTTTGCTATATTTTACCAGTGAACGAGTGTTTCTCACAGACTCATCTGACAGAAGTTTCCAGGGTGTCGGTAACACCTTCCCAGCTTTGCACCGATGCCCAGAGACATGTGGGATGGATCTCTCTGTTAGCTGGGCCCTGCCTCTACAAGAAAGTCACGTTTTCCACTTCACACTATCAATATTGTCTTAAAAGAGGATTTTAGAGTCTCCTTTGGAGAGAGGTTGCCCAGGGAAGCTGTGACTGCCCCATCCCTGCAGGTGTTCAAAGCCAGGTTGGATGGAGCCTTGGGCAGCTGGTCTGCTGGGAGGTGTCTCTGCCCACAGCAGGGGCGTTGGAACTGGATGATCTTTGAGGTCCTTTCCAACCCAAACCATTCTATGATTTCTGCCCAGCGTTGTGGTCGCAAGGCACGCGTGCAAGTGCCACCCCCGAGTGCCTCCAGAACACCTTCCTGCCCCAAGAACACCATTCCCACATTTCCACCCCTCGCGCTTTTCGGTGCACGCTCACACATAGCTCCGCTTTACCCAGGGGACAGAGGGAACAGAGAGGGGACCGGGAGCGCCCAGGACGCGATCGGTCCCTCTCGTCCCGCTCCCGGTGGAGCCTCGGGGCGGTCTCGGCCCCGCCCCCTCGTGTGCCGGCGCCGCAGTCCATTGGCTGCCGGCGGGGCGCGGACCTCGCTCATTGGCTGCGGAGTGGGAAGGGGCGGGCCCATCGCTCTTAAGGCTGAAACGGTCCGGCGGCGCCCTAGTGGCGGCTGAGGCGTCGGGCTCGTGAGCTGCACCAGGTATGGGCCCGCCGGGATCTCGTGCCCCTTGCCCCGGCTCCTTCTGCTGCAGCTCCAACCGGGCTTCTCGGACCGCTGTGGTACGGAGTCGCAGCCCGCTGGGAGCGGTCCCCGCGGTCCCCTCCGCTCTCCCGGGGATCGGATTGTGCCAGCTGGGCTCCTGGGAGCACGGGAGTGGCGGCTGCTGGTTCTGCTGCCTCCCTCGGGTCCCGTCCCGGCCGGGGTTTGTAGCGCCGCTCTTGTTTGCAGAAGGGGCGGCTGCGGCGGGGTTAGCGAGCAGCCTCGGGTAAAATCTCGGGCTGTGTCTTCGGTTCGGCTCCGTCCTTCCTGGATCGAAGGGGAGATAGAGGACAGAAACCCTACCCTGGCGTCTAAAGCCTTCTGGCTTCGCAGCTGCTGCGCATCGGGCCCTCTGCGAGGGGTCGACCTGCTCACAACGGGGCTGGGAGCAGAATGCGGGCAGCTGAAGGGTTGTTGATAAACGTAGATGTAAATAATTCCTTTGTCCTGACTTGCTTCTCCTTCCTGGCAATAGAGGAGGGAAGACTGAATGGTGACATCCATCTAATAATTTTGAGAGGAGGAGGAGGAGGAAATGATCGGCTCCTGTGTCTGCCTTGCAGGTCTGGCTTGCTAGAGCTCTCTTTTCTGTGTGAGCTCTCAAAGCTATTTTTCTTTTCATTCCTTCATAGCATCTGATGTTTAAGAATGCCAGTACTACCTGAAAAGGAAAACCTTCTTGGCTGTGAGTTGGGCACCAGCAGGCTCTGGAGTGTAGAGAGATGTCTGGTGTATCAAATGAGCTGGAAAAGGCAGTCTGTAAAAGCATGGAGCTCAGTCGAATAGTCAGTATGAAAAGCTGTTACTATAGCTCTTTGCTTGGAAAAAAAGCTCCAAGTATTGCAAATCGGGCTGGACATTTCATGCCTCTTCATTCTAAAAACTGTGGATGAACAAGGCTTACCAAGAAACCTGACTTCTCGGCATTTATGGGAATTCACTTGAATAAATTTCCCTGGGAAAAGATGCGATGCAGACCTAAGCTGACCCAAGTAAGAGAGAAGCATTGGAGGCTGCCTCCATTTGAAGGAGGAAATGACCTATAGAAAAATGTGTGTGAGTAAAAACTTGGCTGAAGTAGGTAGAGATGAGCAGAATAGCTTTAGCAGACAGGTAGATCTGCTGTCTGTCCTGTACAACTGCCCTTAAGCTGCAAGGGGTGGGAAGCAGTGAAGAAGGCAATGCAGAAGGAGTTAGCTGGTGGGTGTGTTGAGAAGCAAGTCTTGGCACATGTGCTTTGAATAAACAGATGCCCTTTCTGAATGGATACAGTGAAAGCCTGCTCAGAGCTGCTCTGTTGGTGTCGCAGGGTGGAGAGTTAAAGCACCGAATTGGAGAGCATAGCTCTTGCTTTTTCTTGGCACCGGGACTGCAATCAAGTACTAGAGTTGGCTGTGCTTGTCTTTGGCAGCTGGAGCTCTGCTGTGTCTCATGACTGGTGGCCTCTGCTACTGCTTGCTGGCTCATCCTGCACTGAGTGGTGGGAGCAGCTTTGGAGTCTGGTCCACAGCCAAACAGGATGTATTTGTTAAGGGAATAATCTGTTTAAGGTCAGCTGCAACACAGTTGACTTAAGGGGAACATATGTGATAGATCTATCCAGTGGTTTATCCAGAGCACGGCAAATAGTTTACCAAAAGCATCCAGCCTGACCTCACTGTAGGGGCAGGAGCAATAGGTACAACATTTTGGGAGCTGCCTGGCTGGATATAAGGTGCAAAATCTGCTGGGCCATCTGAGCTGATATATGTCTTAAAGTGAATTAAAGAGGAAGTGCTCTGTGTGCCTACAGAGGAGCCAGTGACAGATGTGTCTGTAGCCTGCTGCCCTGTCAGACTGTTTTCTCCCCTTACAGTGCCACTCACAAGCATTTTAGATAGAATGGTTCTGGGAGATGGCATTAAACAAAGTATATAGCTCATTGAAATGGGTGCTTTTCAGCTGCTAAAAACATCAGATGCTTGTGGCTTTATGAAAGGTCAGTTGCTTACAGCAGCTTGTGACAAGCTTGAGTTCCTACTCCTACAAAAGCATCCAGTGCACAGGGAGAGCCTCTTCTGGAGGGAGAGAAGTGCAGGAGGAATACTGCTTTATGTAGTTTCAGAATTTTATAGTGGTTTTTATATCTGGATTTTATGGACATTAGCAGGACTGAGGTGTAGGTTTTGCTTTGGGTCAGGGGTCAGAGATGCTCTGAGGCCTGCTATTCCTTGCCTAGTAGGGTAGTGTCTGTTTGTGTCTTCAAATGGTGACTGTCTCTATAGCTACTAGAAGAGATCGTGTTCAAGGGTGCAATGGGCCCTCGTCCTGCCAGTTCTGCTGTAGCACATTTCTCACCATGGAAGTACCTGCCTTTAATTAAGCTTGAGGGATCTGTGAGGTTGATAGAATAAAATTTCTTTGGGATGGCTGGGATGAAGTGGTGTAGCATTTGTCTAATAAAATTCATATTAAAAATGCTTTTTTAACATCAACTGACCTTTCTTCTCATCCTCCAGAGTATTAGAATATTTTCCTCACAAACAAGCAATGGCTGTGGATGTAGCGATGCAGCTATACCTGTGCTCTACACCCTTGCGAAGAGAGAAGTGTGCCTGCAAAATTGTTCCAAAACCAAGCAAGCCATTGCGGCCCTGCATCCAGTTGAGTAGCAAGACTGTGCTGAACGGACCAGAAGAGGAAGCAGTTTCCTTCACGCACAACAAAGTGAAGAAGAGGGTGTCATTTGCAGATAGCAGAGGCTTTGCTCTGACGATGGTGAAGGTGTTTTCAGAGTTTGATGATTCACTAGATATTCCTTTCAACATCACTGAGCTTATAGACAACATTGTGGGCCTGACAACAGTGGAGAAGGACAGCTTTGTCCTGGATTTTGTGCAGCCCTCTGTGGACTACCTGGACTTCCGAAACCGCCTCCAGGCAGACTATGTCTGCCTTGAAAACTGCATGCTGAAGGAGCGATCTGTTGTGGGAACAGTGAAGGTGAAGAACATTGCTTTTGAAAAGACCGTGAAGATCAGGATGACATTTGACACCTGGAAAAACTTCGTAGATTACCCATGCCAGTATGTCAAGGATACGTATGGAGGGTCAGATCGGGACACATTTTCCTTTGACATCACCTTGCCTGATGGAATTCAATCTCATGAAAGAGTAGAGTTTGCCATCTCCTTTGAGTGTAATGGGAAGATGTACTGGGACAGCAACAGGGGCACAAATTACAGGATCATACAGTCAGAACTGAAGTCTGCCCAGGAAGCTCTCTGCCCCCCACGGAGCCCTGACTTCAGCAGCGCCTTTGACCAGTTTGGGAGTCCTCGGTGCTCCTATGGTCTCTTTCCTGAGTGGCCCAGCTATTCGGGCTATGAGAAGCTAGGGCCTTACTACTGACCCAAAGACAAAGTCCCAATTAATTGTTACTGGAGTGCCTGCAGGCCTGGGAGCTGATCTGAACACGAGGTGTACAGACAGGTGGAAGAAGAACAGCTCCATGTAGCTCTTCATAAGCTTCCCAGCAAGCCCAGACATGCTCTGCTGGCAGTGGGCTTGTAGCGGGGGAAGCATCTCTGGCATAAAGGGCTGCCTTTCCTGCCTCAGCTTAGATAACTGGCTCTCTGAATGTTCTAAGGACCAGGACCTGTTACTCATGTGTCTCTTCAGTGCTGCTACTCCTTCCTTTTCTGTAAAGCTGCTAGCCTCCAGGGAAACACTACAGTGCTTATATTGTCTGTCCAAGCAGTGGTGGCTGGTTTGTATTGCTTGCCTAGTGTTAAAAGGCTTTTTCAAAATATGTTCTAGTATTAATTTTTAGTGGACTGTACTTATGCTGCAGGGTTCTCTCAAAGCTGGCCTGTGCCTGTCAGAAAATAGAGTGGTTGGCTTGCAGGGAACAGAGTCCTCTCTTTGCATACATCCTTACAGTGTTAGGTCCTTCCTAGTGGAGGCAGAAAGGATGTTTTGGAAATGAAAATGCGACTGTGATGACAGGAAATGTGACCCTACAGCCAGCCATATTAGGAGATGTGTACTTGTGGAAGAGGATCTGATATGCTTAGTCACCAGTTGTTTTATGAGATGATCTTGAAAAACTCTCATTATACCCTTGGTGTTACCAAAATAGAGATCATCTGTAGCTTGTGGTGCTTGTGATGTGGCTGTGGGTTGAGTCTTCACTGCCTTCTTCAAAATCTTCCTGTTTCTTTAATCACAAGTGATCAATGATGCTTCCCCCCCAGCCTTGATGGACATCTGAAGTCAGCAACTGGCCATGCTGGGTCCTGAAAATGCAGTTCTTCGTCCTGTGACTGTAAAACAGGGCTTTGTCCAGCTGAGGCCCCAGGTCCTGTGCAGGAAGCTCTGCTCGGGTGTTACAGAAGCTAAATGCAAATGAGCCATATGGCTTCTCTCTGCTGTGTTCTGTTATAAAAAGGTAACCATTGTATACCTACTCTGGTAGAAATGCCTGGAGTGAGAAAGGGGTGGTACCTACAATCCCAGTAATACTCTGGGATAAATAGGCTTTGTAAATGATGTTGCTTTTTAAAAAAAGATCTAATGGTTTGCCACTCTGTGCCGTGGACTGCCTGGTAGCTGGATGCTGTGGCCATACTGGATGAATATTAATATACTGGCTGCACCTTGCTGTTGTAGCAGCAGCTGCCATTTCAGCCTGTAAATGCCTGAACTTGTGTGTCTGTGTCCATAAGAAGCAGCTCACTCCACCTGTGCAAAGAATTAGCTGTGAGAAGCGTGAGGTGTGGAGTTGTCCTGACACCACCCTGGATGTGAAATGAATACTGATGTGAGCTCTCCCCGTTTCCAAAGAGGTGACTTGTCTTCTGGGCCTGCACTGAGGTGAAGCAGCCAGCTTGTGCAGTGCCAAACAGCCTTACAAACCTTCTTGCATGCTAGTTGAGCAGAATAACTTAATCTCTCACCTCAAAGGGAGAGTGCCAAATAGTTTGTAGAAATAAAGGTCAAGGAAATCTTACGTTTTCTAGTGCATAAGCTTTATATAATTTTTTGGGTGCCTATAATAGCCTATGGATGGCTCCCAAGAGAAGCGATTGGCTAGAGTACTTTTTAAACCTAGTTTTTAATTCTGGAGGCTACTGTATAGAAGGTACTTACAAGCTGTTTTACCCTAACCTAGAGAGGATAACATGGTCACTGTTGGATGCTAAAAGGCACAAAAAAAAGCTTGCAATAAGAATAGCTAGCCTTCAGCTGCTGCTGCTTTTTCAACACATGTCATCACAGTAGTTCAGGCAGTAGATCTGCTAGCCCAGAGCTCATTAGGCTTGATTCCTCTGTTCAAGCAGCTTCAAGTCAGATCTAACCTGCATCTAGTCTGTCTTGAAAGGACTGTTGCGTAGCTCAGCTTGAGCCTGGTTTTAAACTTAAAGCAGGTCTGAGTGACATTGATAATTTCTTTCTTGTTTTTTTTTTCTTTGATTTAGTTCATGATGTTAAAGCTGTAAGGCACTGACTGTTGAAAAGTCATGTTCTCCTGGCACGCTGTCATGCCTATGGAGAGCTGTTTGTGGGCTGAAGCAAGGTATGTATATGTGGGGTGCTGTGGATGGTGGTAACTCCTTATGGGAGCTGTCTGGTTTCAGGTTGTGGATGCAGTGTGCTTAGAGAGGAACATAGAAGATAAGCTAGAAGAGCAACGCCATAAGTAAAACCTAGGCTGGGAACTGACTATTTGACCAATAGCAGTTTAAAAATACTACTTGTGGCCTTTCTCCTTTTCCCTTTGCCAATGTGAACATAGAAGTGAGGGTTCACTCTTCTCGCTCTGTGCCTGGAAGTGCCTTGTGGGATGTTTTGCATGTTTGTTTTTAAAAGATATTTTTGTACACAACATCGAAGTGGAAAATGCACTTTATAACTGCCATGTAATGACTCTTCTAAGAACTACAGTTCTGTTTTTAACTGATTGTTAAAATAAAGGTGGAACAAAACATTGTCTCTGTATCCTGAAATCTTCTTACTTAAACACCCATGGGGCTGGGGAGGTGATTTGGACATGGGACCAGTTTCCTGCAAGTGGCCATTGGCAGGGAGAAGCACGTCTGCAGTGGACTCTGCCTGAAACAGGAAAGAGCTGCCTATTCCTGCTGCCTTCCTATGAACACAACGGGAAGCTGGGGGAAGGAAGAGATGAGAGGAGCCAGGCCGTAGTCAGACTCGGTCCTTATCCTCCAACCCCGGGCTTGATCTGGGATCAATGCTTTCTCTCTGCCTGGGTGATGGATGCTAGGAGAGCTGTGTTGCACTAGGAGAGTCAGGCTCTTTCCTACTATCAGGATCAAGTGAAAGGTGGATTCTGCTTCACCTCAAGCTAGTCCCTATTGTGTCACTGCAATAAAAACCACTGCCAGGAAATGTGCCCCTTTGCAGAAAGGATATAACTCCTGTGTAAATGCCAGCCAGGGCTAGTTTCAGGATTTAACCTGGCTTTGACCGCAAAGACCAGGTCTCGGTGATGCCCTGAAGGCATTGCATTTCAAACAATCAGCTCTGAGCTGGGTGGTATTTGGCACTTACAGATAAGGTAAGAAGGAAAGCTGGAGGGGGGAGGGAAACAGAAACACTCTTGGTGTGCACTGGCTTGAGGGGCTATGCAGTAATTCCCATCTTGCTCTACAGCCTTGCAGAGAGTGTTCTGAGCCATTGCTCTATACAGAAATAAACCTGAGCATCTTCTTATTGTGGCTTTTTAAGAGTCTCTCATTTTCTACTTTTTGTAAGATGAGCTATCTTTATAGTGTTTTGGTTTTTGCAGCAGCTGAGTAAGGTAAAGCTTTTTTCTCAAGTTCCTCCCCCAGTCTTTGTATCACAAAACCAAGCGTGCTGCTATGGTGCAGTGCAAGCTCTTCTACTCAGTTTTGAAGCTGTTTGCTGAGACAGGAGTATAGGATGTGTATGCACCTGGGAAAAGGGTAGTGCATGCTGTAGCTCAGGGGACTCTGTGCTGGTTGTCACCCACTGCAGTTTGCAGCCAAAGTTACTTCTGGTATTGTCTTTTTGGTGGGGTTCTTCTGGGGTTGTAGATCTGCCCAAAGGTTGCAGAGAACTGCTCTGCAGCAGGAGTGCTCTGGTACTGGCAAAGGGAACATCACTGGATAAGGAAGGTGGATAGGGCAGGGGGAGTTTTACATATGTGACATGGGTGGGTAAGAGAGAAAACCCTGCATATAATTCTCCGCCTGGCAGGAGTTAGGCCATGAGAAGCAGGATGAGGCAAATGGCTTCACTTTTTTGGCAACCATTTGCCACTCACTTTTCTCCAAATTCTTTATTAGCTTCACATCTAACCAACTGCTGCTAAGTGCCATTAACAATGCTTCAGATTTTTTTTTTCCTTTTTTTAACTACTGTTTTTCTTTTAATCAAACACAATGCATCTCCTTCTGAAAAAGCCATAGGATTGCTTTTGTGGTTGCAGGGCGGAAAAATACTTTTTTTAAAAAAATAAAAAGCTATTTGTGCTCCTCCCCCTGCCCTAGCATATCTCCAGCTGATACAGATGGCTTGGCTAGCGCTGCTTTCGCATCGAAACACTGACCCAAGGTCATGAGTGAAACAACTGCAGGTTGCCATTTACTGTAAGAGTTTTGTGGCTAAAACCCCCATGTGACAATATTTTCAGTTTGTGAGATAAGGAAGTCCATGCTAAGCCTGCTGACATCTGGGGGAGCTGAGGAGATGTGCTAGCGTTAAAAGGGCCAAGAAAGCTCTTGTCTTTCTCTCCTAATGACCAGGTATTACTTGCTAGAGGATACAGACATTGGAGTTAGTGCATTTATAAAGCCCTTGTTGGCAGGTGTGATTGTGCACTTGCTGTTTAATATAAAAGAGTTCTTAGAGTGCACCTGGCATCTTCCCCCAACTTTTGCTCTAAGGTTCCCAAACCTTTGTATCCTTAGAGGTTTTGGTGCAACCTCTTGGCAGAGATAATTAAGCTGGGAAGCCACATTGATCTCAACTGAGATCTTTAGAGGTTCAGGTTTCCTCAGTCTGTGCCTCAGGGACAGCTGTGAAGGGGAGTGGGGCAGGTGTTCCCCTGTTCCATATCCAACTTGCTTTGCCAAGTACAATCTTCATCTGGCCTAGGGATGCTGTTCTTCAGGGGAGCAGTTCTGCTGAACAACTGCCACCTTCTTATCTAGAGCACACTGGACTGCAAGTCCTGAGTGCAGTGAAAAAGGCAAAATGTAGGCCTCTGGGCAGAACAGGGTCAAAATTGTTCAAAAGGTTTGTTAAAAGTAGATCCACTACCCAAAAAAGGAGGATAGATGAGAGTTTGCCTGCTCTTATCCTTGCCAGGGATTATGGACTGCCAGAGTTGTCCAGCTTCCGGAGCAGGGCTGGTGATGGACTGAGAAAGTTTGCTCTCTGAGGCTGCTCATATATTGAAGAAGATCCTTGAGTTCAGGTTTCAATCCATGCTTAGCTCATGTTCCACACTAATCCTAGAGTGAGGCTCCATTGCTAAATGAACATCAGACAACAAGGTGATCAGAGGAACAGCTGAGACATGTGAGCTTCAACAGGATGGTGAGCAAAAATGAGGGAAGAACCAACAGCTGGCTACTTTCACACCCAATGAGGATGGTTCAGGCTGCCATATGTCTGTGTCTCTGTATGGAGACACTGTGTGAGCACCCCACATTCTTGCCTTAGATGTTTGCCAGGCCAGGCTCAGCATGAAGGATGCTATAGTGAAAAATGCATATGCAGGGTAAGATGCAGAGAGTAGGAAAAATGTCTCTGATGGACGTGGGGAGTGTAAATGCATGCAGATGGTACTTTGTTGCTGGAGCGATTTTTTCTTTGCTCTTGAATGTTGCTCTTGCAGGCACTCAAACTGGAGAGTGACCTGTGAAAGACATATTTTGCCTTGCTTACAGAGGGCAGCAGGAGGGGAGGAAGACAGCACATCATTTCCCAACAGCAGTCAGCATTTCTACCTCAGTTTCCCCTCCACAAACCATCAGCAAATGGACTTACTAAGAAACTGGTTCTTTGGGCCATGTCTCATGTCTGCAAGGCAAGGGATAAATGGTGCTTCCGTTTAGACACATACCACAGAGTTTCCTGTTACTCTGTGGTGTTTCCCTTGAGCTCTACAACAGGGCATTGACATTCTCTCTTACATACCACGACACTGTTTCCAGCACTACCAGTGTAACCCTCACCATACTCAAGGGTGAACTTGGTTTCACAATAACTTCTGCAAGCTCACATGTGTTCTGAGGGCAGGAAGGGCATCTGTGTGCGGTGTGAAGAGATTGCACTAAGGATGCAGCTCTCGGCACTCGTGGGAACAGCATTAAACTTTGCCATAAAGCCAGCAGAATTGGGGCAGGGTTGTTAGGCTCTCAAAACCCTCTGGTATTTCCACAGACTTGCTCCTGCTGGGCAGTTCGGCTGGCGCTAAACTATTACAATAAAACATATTTATGCCCTTGTGTCTTTTTGATTGAGCTAAACTTCAGACCACTTGCATTGGCCCAGCAAGGTTCTGCTATGCTGCAACCAGAGAAGCTGGGCAAACAGCCTTTATCCTCCCCCTTGGAGGGGTACCGTGCCAAACAGTTAGCTGTCTTTAAAGACCTGCTATTGACATTTATACAAGGTTTTAAAAACAGAAAAAGGGTGTCTTTGTTGAAAAATAATTGCAGCTGGCTTGTTCCTTTGCTACAGATAAGTCAGAGCAGCCACCAAGTTATGTACTTTGGCTCCTGGAACAGGGATATGGGCAAACCCTTACAGTTGATGAATTAGTCATAGATCTCCTCTGCTCTCATGCTGCTATGGAGTCTCAAGGGAAGGGTGGGATCAAACTTCATAACCCAGGAGAATCATGCTCAAAAGAACTTAAGAAGAGGGTGAAACATTCAGGATATCTCCAAAAATGCTTTTATAGCTTCCGGTTATTGCTGGTGTGAGGGTCTTACTGAGACTGGGGTGATGTCTTTATATTTAATGAATCCTAGATAGATTCAGGTGAGAAGAGATCTCTAGAAATCTGCTCCAAGTAGGATTACTCCCACAGCTAGCTGAAGTCACTCAAGACTTCATTCATGTGGATGCTGATGATCTCAATGATGGAGATGTCACTACATCTCTGTGCCCTGTCTCACACCTCCACTGCTTTCCTGAGGAAAATACATCATCCTCAGGAATCAAAGGAATTCTGAGCAATGTTGCAGTTTTGCCCAAGCACCCTGTTTGTTCCAGCTCCTGACCAAATTCAGGACATAGGGATGTGAGGTGGCAAGGTAAGTGACCACAGGACAAAAATATTTCAGGACTGGCCAAGTCCTAACCCATGTACAGTTTGGGGCAAGGGAGCAGCTGCTATTCGCATGCAGCAAGGTACTTGCCATTCACCAACGTATCCTGCATTAAAAAGCAGAGCTATATTTCTAATACAATTACTAGAAAACCCTGCTGCCAAGAGCTGAAGACCTAAATTGACCTACAGACCACCTTCCAACAATACCTATTAAGGGAAATCTGAGCGAACCAGACCCCAGTTTCCTCCCCAGTAACACTCAATATTCAGCAATAGAGAACTCATAATCTCCTGCACCTCCTTTCCATCTTTATGGTCCCTGTGAGAACAAAACTGGAGCATTATCAGCAGGACTGTAATTCCTAAATGTCTGCCTGGTGACACTCCAGTGCTATGGAGACAGACACTTTTATAGGAAGAAATATAATAGTTCTCTCGCCCTACTCAGAGTTTTACGGCTGTTCCCCTCTCACAGAGCATTCTCCTGGACACCTGGTAGGTGTTTGTGATTTATTGGCATCTGGATGACCATCAGAAATGCAGATTGTTCCCTCATCTATGCATTCAGCTGAACGAGTCCTTAATGGTGTTGCAAGTCAGGGTTCAGTGTAGCTATAGGTGATCCAGTGACAAAACAGCACCACCTACCCCTCAACCAACAGCACCCATGCTCACTCTGGTAGGAGATGTTAGAATAGGTCTCCCTCTTGGGCTGAGGACTATCACAGCTCAGCTTTACTTTCTCCAAGAAGCTGTCTCCAGGCAGATCAACTCACAATAGGGGACAAACTAAAACAAAATAAATCTATTGAACCCACCACTCCTTCATGGTGTTTTCTGCAGAACTTCACTTCAGAGACTGGAACAATTATCACTTGAATGCTTTATAGCCATGCAACCAATTATAGCAGACTCATACTAGCTTTGAAGTTGGTGGTCAACAAGATTTCTTAGACAAATAATGAATCTACACACAAATGTTTCAGTACAACTCAATGCCCTGCAATAACAGCCCAGCACTGGTAAACAACCATAAAACCAGCAGGGACGTACTCACTTGGAGTTAGCAGCAGGATGACTGAGCATTTTAGTAATTTTTCCTTTTTTTAGATTTGGTGTTACTGCAAGGAAACACAGCTTTTGTTCAGGCAAGCTGTCTTGTGTTACTTTCGCTAAAAAGTATCCTGTTCTAGTCTAAAATTGAGAAATTGAGTATTTATAACAGTCTAGTACAAAAAGCTTTTGTCATTACTTTTCTGCATCCAAGTGAATTTAGTATTTAACTCCTCACCTGAATAAATACAGACACTGCACACATGACTCAGTGGTCCACCCTGAGATCTCAAAAAACTCACAGCGTTCTTAGGCCACTTAGGACTCTCAGAAACCAAGTCTATCTTTGGGCTGGACACGATGTGAGATGGTTCCAGCTGCTAATTCAGGATCAGTTTGGAGAAGCTAGGAAGGAAAGCTGAGTTATCTCACTCTAAAATAAGAGCAATATGAACTAACAAGGAAAGATCTCCAAGCGTATTGTCTTGGCCACAGTAATGACTGTAGGATGCAACTGGGCCCTGGGTGAAGGGGCTAGGAGCCTGCATTGGCTGTTCTCCTTTGGCACACTGGCAACGTGGAGCAATTCAACTGCACTGGTAAAATTCCACCCTTGGTCTTCAGGTCTTCAGGATGGGTAAACTGAACACTGGGCTTTCCAGCCACCTCTGGCTCTTGCTTCTCCTCTTCCTGGAACAATTTCTCAGGATGGGGGAATAGGTCCCTCAGTGTTCAGGTCCTTTGGCCATCTGTTGGTCCATGTGGTCATGGGGCAGAGGTAGCCTGGCAGATGACAGCCCATACTCACTTTCTCACCACCTGCCCTCAGCTCCTTAGCCAAGGATAGCAGAACCCATACTTATGCATGTGGAAGTCACACAAAGAAAGGAACAGAAAGTCATATTGATGTCCAGTTATTGAACTTATATTAAAAACACAGCAAGCATTTTTAAGGCTGTGGGGGCAACCAGCTTGTTACACGAGATCTACATCTTTTGCTAACTGCCAATGGCTGAGCAGTGGTCCCCTAGGTCTGCCTGACCCAGATTAGGCCTCAGATCATGTGGGAGCAACACTGTCTGCTCCTCTCCACCGTTGTAAGAGCAGAGCATTGAACTGCCTCCCAGTAGCCAGGCAGAATCACTGACAGGCAGAAACCAGCGCTAAATTTACACTCAGCTTGGTGTGCTTCACGTTGTTCACATTGACCAATACAGGTCTCGTGCTAGGCCCCAGGTTGACTCTGTGCTGCTTGGTAGAGCCAACCCTTGCCTGCAGCCTGGATTATTCACTTGAGGATGTCTGCTAGACCAGGCATTATTTCTGAATGTTGTAACTTATCTTGCTGCTGTGCTGCTTTCTTGTGGCTTGTGTCTCAGAAAGCACAATGAATCGAGTGGGGTCCTTTCGGCACAAGCTGTAATTCTCATATGGTTCTCCTGGTCCAGTAGCTGCATTAGTCAGAACTGGCAAAATAGGTCTTCTTATAAAGACAGTTTGTTAGGCTTAATTGTGGGTGCCAAGCTGGAGGTGGCCACGTTGTGGCTACATTAACCAGTATCCAAATAAGCATATAACCCCCCTCCACACACACAAAACAATGGGATGTGATGTAAGAAGTCATGGCTCCTGGTTGTTTCAATGAAGCTAAATACCCTGGGTAAGGCTATAGGATGGACTACGCTCCTACTGAAGAGACAGAGGATCCCAGGTCATGGGGATGTGGCAGGACCAGGCTATCTCTCCTGGCATGGAGCAGAGAATGTGGTCTCATCTTGTAAGTGCTGGAACAAATTCCTTGTACCGGGTTACATAACCCAGCATCAGAAACACTCACTCCTATTCCCTGCTGTGTGCTGGAAGGACCAAGTCCATCAAAACTGCAGCAGAAGTATGTCAGCTTGGGAGAATCCTGCCTCACGGATAGACGTCTGAGATGAAAACAGTGCCAGCATGCCTGCACGCCATGCCAGACTGAGACAGCACGGGTTCTCAGGATTCCTCTGCCTTAATTAAGCTCATGCTTAGCATCAAAGCACTGCTTACATCCCCAGACACTGCAGTTGCCCAGTGGTGCTTGAGGTGCAGCTGCTTTGAACACTCCTAAGCAATCTGTCAGCTTGAGCTATGCTCTTCACGAGGCTGGGAATGGGCTGCAGGTCTGTCCTGACTAATCCTCTTGGGTTTCTCTGTCTCAGTGGTCCCTTTGCTAAATGGGGGTACAGGATGGTGTTCTGGCACAGCACATGCAATTAATCATTTTTTCTCAACCTCAGCCAGCTCCTTGCAGCAAAGCCCCCAGCAATGACAGATATATTCCTCCATCATGTGAAGGAAGAGCGATAGAGAAAGAAGGCCTTAGCCCTGCTTTTTAATTAACAAAATGAGAGATCTGCTGCTGTCTGGGAAAAGCCCATGTCTGGCAGGACCTGCAGCTCCACCCTCAGGGAATTTTCATTTCTGACACTCAGTCTGCCCACTTGAGAGAATACACTGCTAGGATGAGCTGCAAGCAGAAAGACTTGTAAGCCAGTTCTGTGCAACTTACTCTAAATAAGGCTCCACCTAGCTCAAGCTGCAGCCAAACAAAAGCAAAGGCTCTTTTATTCTGAAGTACACATCAGGTCATATGCTAGCTTGGAGCTGTATTTTCAGCCCTGACATTACTTTTCAGCTCTGCTGCTTGTGTTCGTGCTTGGCTTCTTCCCCCTTTCCAGATTCCAGTGGTAGATTGCCTTTGTTTCCTTAATGATGTGAAGGAAGAAGTTTGGATATGGTCATGCTTGAAAAGAGCAGATGCAATTTATAGCATCTTGCACTGTAGGGGCACTGAGAACAACTATGAGCCTCAAACCCATCTGAATCTGAATCAGTTGCCAGATTTTTCCAAAGTGCGGCTGACCCAGCAAGAGAATTGGGTGAGCAGTGACTAAGGGGAGTTCCCATCTGTAGTATGGTACCTGGGAAAAGAAAACATTGACAAATCTGAACCCTGGAGAGATCTCCAGAATTCATACTTTTCCATTGACCAGAGGGAGCCATCCCTTCTCAGAGGATTGACCATTTGGTACGGAGTGGCTCCAAGGCCCAGCAGACTAAGCTGTAAATACAGCCCCAGGGAACCAGACCACTCAAAAACCGGTACAACTAATGAACTGCAGTGATGAGTAATCATCCAAAGAGCTTTCTCCAGGCAATTCAGGAAAGAAATGTCACCAACCATGTGAAAATTGAGACCATATGCTTCTAGGATACTTTCTGAGGAGTGCGCTTGACAAAGCTGGAGTGGGTTCATGGCTGGTTCCCAGGTCAGACCCCAGCACAGCAGTCCCTCCTCTGCTGGTCCCAGGGACTCTCCCAACTCTGGTCCTTATTTTCACTGCAGCCAGTGCCTACTTTTCTGCACTACCTAGTGAAAGGCTGCAAGTCCTTCAAGGACAAGACAGAGCTTGTGCTTCCTTTGTTTGCAAAATAAAAAAGACTGCTAGAAAAAAGCAGATGCTGGAGGACTGCCTCTGGCCTCCCCATCTGTGTATGAAGGCAACTCCTCCACAGCGGCAGCACCTTCTCTTTCTGCTTAGCAGGTGTTGTTTGGACCAGAGCCACAGATGCAGGTTGCATTTTCTGTTGAGCAGTTGCCTGGCATAGCCCATGCCAGAAAACCCAGCAAATGCACTTTAACAGCTGATCTAATAACACAGAAGTGCCGGTTCTGGTTCTCTGTGCTTCATTCCCTGAAGAAGGAGGGCAATTGTTGCTTTGTATTTTCATGAGGAAGTTGTCAGACATGACCTCGCACCTGAAAGGGTTTTTTTTATTTTAGGGTGCTTTCACATCCCAAAAGATGGCATTTTCTACCTCTTGGGAGGCCTGTCCAGCCTCAGTTACAGCTCCCACATCTCTGGAGGGCATGCATCAAAGGCTGGGAAACTGGGAGGGGGCAAAGTGAGCCCTAATCAAGCAAGGCAGCTAGTTATTAGCAGGCTGCAATTTCTACTATAAGAAGTCCTAGAGCAGCAAAACTGCTTGCCTCATGTATGTTCATTAGCAGCATGGATAACAGCAGCACTGATTGTAGGCTATAATTAGATCTCTGGGACCTTTATGGACTGGCTTTCTCTGGCATTGTGCTACTTTGAAAGCACTTCTAATTTCTTTTCTCATTCTTTTTTTTCTTTTCTGAATGGTTGGGATGGCATTTCCCTATTCAGCAGATTTTGGACAGTTTCTGTTTCCTCCATTGTGGCTTGCAGATCTCTCACCAACTTGGTGCCACAAGCCCCACACCACAGTTAGCAAAAGCTTCATTGTTTGACTGCTCTTCATCCCTTGGGCTGCAGAGTTGGCTAGACTCTAGCACTCTTATTAGCACTGCATGGCTAACCTGCCAGGCAGCCCTCCCTGCTTTAGTTAGCTTGCCAAGACGCAGTATTGTGAGTATCTTCCTCCTCTGATGACTCTGATTTTCCTGGAATGACTTAGCATGTTCCACACAGCCTGCCTGGAGTACTCCCAGAAGGGACGAATGCAGTAAGCCAGCACTAAGCATGGACTCTGGGCACAGCGGCCTACATGGAAATTATTATTATTTTTCCCTGGAGTGCTGGAAAACAGCTCCAGCATCCAGTCAATGAAAACAGGGGAGGACAAGTGAAGGAAAGAGCCGCAGCACAAAGGTCTGGTGTTTACATATTGACACTGCACACAATGAATGGGACTCCAGGGTCTCCCTGCTTCTGGTTTCACCTCCAAAACACTAGTTTTTAGGAGGCAACTGATAAGCAAGGTCCTGCAACGAACATGGGCCTTCTAGTTTGCACTATGTTCATCCATCTTCTTCCCATCCATAGACCTCTCCAGTATCTTCTGCTGCACTGCCCAAAAGCAGCTGGGAGGCAAGGGCAGAGGTGCCTGCAGCCCACCTGGGATTGCAGAGGTAAACATGCACACTGAAGTCTGGCTGACCCATGTGCTGAAGAAGTGTATCTGAGCTCTAAGCAAGTATATTTGTGCCTCTAGTTTCGAATCCAAGACCAAGCCAACTGAGATGAAAACATATTTCTGAGTGGCACTTTTTTTGAGGACAGAAAGTCACTAGGACAAAGCATGTTGGTGATAAGCTACTTTTAGGCTTCCTACATTCTCACTGGAGATCTGAAAACCTCATGCTGACACTTAACATGGACTAGAAATAATGAGTGCCAGCCTCTTTCCAACACCTGCAAGCAGTAATGCAAACTCTGACCCACCAATGTTATTTAATCATGCATTTTTTCTACAATGTCAACATGAATTTTATCCTATTGTTTGTGCTTCAAAGCTGTGTGACTCATTGGAAGCAATTTTATCTTTATTCCATGGCCTCTCTTTCCCTTCCTTTTCTCTTCCTAAATCTTAAATGGCTTTTCTGCTAGTTTAAAGTTAAAGCAGTTTAAAGTTAAAGCTTTGCTCTGAGAAATGACTTTGTAAAACATATGAAATGTGTTCTCTGTGCGAGATCGAAGTCAGATCTGCTGAGATAAGTGGCTCTCAGATGGGTTTATTGCTTATTACTCCTCGGAATGCAGGACTAACCAGTCCAGCAAAGGGAGCAGGTGTTTTATTTTGGGTGATTTTATAATCACCTGTATCAGCTCTGCTCATGCAAACCACAGTACCTAGCCAAAAGGTTACCATTGGAAGAACATAGTATGGTTGGTAATTTGAGAAACTTACTATAAGCAAAGGGTGAAAAAGAAATTACAAGCTCGAGTTTCAGAGCCCAGCACAGATTCTAACATAGCTCACATTGATTAGCAGCTGAAAATTTAAGATCAAGTTCTCTGTCTGAGGGTATAGCAGGAAGAAGTTCCCCAGGCTGAGCAGCATGAATCAGATCTCACCGTTGACTTTCTTTTATACGTAGATGATATTTGATCCACAAAGGCCTTTTGGTACCTAACTCCCCATATCCCCTATAAGTCTCACATGTTGTCTAGAGCAGCCAGTAATAAACCAGGCCTGACAATGCTGTCAAATAATATCTAGCACAGAATTTCTTGAGCAGAAGGATAAGAATGTTTCTAAGCACAGAGCCTCTCCTGAGACAATGACCATGGGTTTTGAGCAAATTGGCCCAGTGCTAAGAAGAAATAACCACTCCCATTATGTCCCAAGATATTTGACAAGGCAATACATAAGTTTGCACTGGAGCTCAAGTCCATTAGTTTAGCAACAAAAAGCCAGCAGCACCTGGCTTTCTCATGTAACCTGATACCACTATTTAATGTCTACAGTGTGAATTATTAACAGAGTTCCACCCAATGCCATATCACCGGGAGGCTGGAAAAATCACCCGCTTTCAAGGACAGATTCAATTCTCTTCATCTGGCCTAGATCCTACAATTCCCCACCTATCCTAGCCTTATTTACACTTATAAATTCACAGGCATGGTGTGTGGTTTATCATCCTTCCATGAAAAGATGAGCAAGGAGATGGATGAAGGTCACTGCTACCAGTCTCTTGGAAGGATAAAGCAGAAAGAGAGGCAAAGAGAGAGAGAGAGGGTGGTTCTGTTTTCTTTTGATATAATTTGGCACTGAAAATGTACACACTTAAAAAGAAATTGGATGTTTAAAGGACAGTATGACAGTGACAGGTTTGCAGGGTGAAGACAAATCTCTTGGCCAGATAGAAACTCAGGTCGTCTCTGTCTCTCCCAAGCCATTCTTGCATGCTCCCATCTTCCCCTTGCCCTGCACTCTTCTGGCAATCCCCATGGCAGAAGCCCACACTTCAAGACACTGGAGACCCTCTTGGTCTCAAGTCCCCACCTCTGCTTCCCTCTGGAAATCAACTGCTAACAGAGGAGCTCATCATATAATACTCAGTTCTGCCAGGGGCCAAGCCATGCCCCAGGTTTCTCCTGAGATGTCTGCAGCTAAGTGCTACTTGGGCACCTGGATGCTTCTGCTCCCCAGGCAGGCTGAACAGCAAGCCACGCCACGATGTGAGAAACGGGACAGCCATTGCTGTGCAAACAGGCAAAGCTAGCAGCAAATCCAACAGACAGCAAGTTGGACTTCCCTCTGTGGCACATGGACCTGGGCCCTGGTGGAAACGCTGTGCTAGGCTGGTGACATACCTGCCTGTCCCCTGCAGCTGCTCGCTGTCACGGAAGTCCCTACATCCTTAGGAGTGCAGACCCAGATGCTTTTTTCTCCATTATATACTACATTTATTTATAGCACCTCAAGAATTTTGCTTGCCTTGTTTTCTGGCCACTGTCCTAGTTTTTCTAGGGCAACTTGGGTTATTTCATGCCATGATCAAAATCTTAGAAAGTTATTACAAGTGAGTGACGTCACGTTTAAATATGCAATCTCAAACTCCCCTTTACGTAACTCTCACTTTTGCGCACAGACCACAGCCCTCTTTCTGTGAGATCCAGCCTTCTATCCAACACCTCACAGACCTCTGGTGGTATTATACCCAGAACAAAATATTCCTCCATGACTCCATGGAGTCTCTCCAAGTCTCTCTCTTTCGTGCCAGCACCATGCAGAGACAATGGCCTGCTCCTTCCCAGCAGAATTTTCTCTTCTGCCAACCACAACTGGCTCCTGCTTTACGGCAGTAAAAGCAAATCTATTTATTTCACTGTGTTATTAGGAAATGAAATTATTTCACAGTGTTTGCCAAAATATCCTTCTTTCTGGGTTTCAGTATGGACAGGAGATAGAAAGAGGCCAACGATCTGTGGATGACTGGCAGCTGGGCATGAGGACAGGAAGGGCTGCCTGAGGGAGGCTGGAAAAGGCTGATAGGGAAAGGTGAAGAAACGCCACCCCAGGGAGAAGTGGAGAAATCCTACCCTGTTTCTCAGCCCCTGTTGCCACTTCCAACACACAACCACCAGGAAAGCATCTGTCAGTTGGTGAGAGGGTGTGTGCCTTCAGGCTGGAGGAGGAGGGAAGGACCTGGAGAAAGAGCCCTAAGGCCAGAAAGGCAGGTGGAGATACCCCAGCACCACTGAATAGGAATGAGAGGAGACGGACTGAAGGAAATGGCAGTGGGAAGCATTTTTCGTTTGCACTGCATGCCCTCACAGGTGTGAGGAAGGAAAGCAGGGTTCCCCAGGCTCACCATGGCCATCCTACACCACCACAGTGCTCCACAGTAGAAGATAGTGAGGAACTACTGAGATCACTCCCCTGGATGCCTCAAGGTGAGGTAAGATGCACATTTCTCATTTGCAGATTGCCCCGAGGAAAAGAGGAGAAAAACACATGTCACACCCTGACCAGAAGCCAGACAGCAGCTTACAGTCATAAAACTGCAAAATAGCCTTACGGCTTAGCTAAGCCAAATCCTGTTGCTCTGAAATTAATTTCATAAAGCACATGCAACTCTAGTCAGAAGGGTCATGGGGAACATCCCAAAAGAGAGACAAAGTTTTCTCAAAGTTGCTTGTAGGGTAGGTTAAGAATGCCTTCCTTAGATGACCACAAATGGTCACCAAAGCACATGGCAGCAGAATTAGCTGTGATTTTGCTGGAGCTAGGTGGGCAAAATAACCTCAAGTTGCTTAGGAGAAACTCAGCCCAAAGTATCCCCTGAGCCTTGATTCATGTGTACTTTGACTCTGCATCCTGCTTTGGTGAGGAAAGAGTGAAAACTCTGTATTTTCGTATCACAAGCAAACCTCTCCCTAAAAGCTATTTGAATTTATTGTCAGAGAGACCTGAAGGTTTGCAGGGAGCGGTACCTCCACAAGGCACAACTGTGGCTTTCTCCCCACTGAAACCCAGACATGTGACTTAAGCCTCACATTTGCTTTTCAGGGAGGATTGTAACCAAAAAGAAGGATTAGCATGGAAAAAATATACTGTGGGTATTGCGTTAGAATTTGGGGCTTCCTTGACTCAAAGCATTAGCAGAGCATTCCAATCTGGACTTCAAAGTTGCACCTAGACCTTGGAAACCTTAAAATGCCAGTGCAACTTGGGGTTTGCTGTCTGGAAAGGCTCTCTGCCAGTCTCTCAGCCTGCTCCTCCTCATCCAGGGCAGGACTATTACTGTTAGTTGGCTCCAAACTTTTCCTCTGGTGAGAGCAGTCATATCTTCTCCAGCTGCTGGAAGTCTCCATTCCTCAGCTGTTAACCCTCACACCAGAGACAGTTGGTAACTCACAGGATACCTCCTTCCCCTAAGCATGAATCTCAAATTTCTTTTTTTTTTCGCCAGGAGGAGATGGAGAGAAGACAACCCTCTTTCCTACCACTTCTACAGGACAGGACTCAATGATCTTAAAGGTGTTTTCCAACCTAAATGAGTCTGTGATTTTGTGAGAACACATGCCAGCAACCCCTTCCTCTGAGATAAGACAGAGACCATCACAGACATGAGATGCCTGTGGCAGCCATCTTGCCTGTCTCCTGTCTCAAGCAATGTCTGATCAGTGACACCATTAATTGAAAACACTGTCATGCATAGAGGTAACCAACACCAATTCACAGCCCTTACATGGTAAGCATCTGTCCAAACAAGTCAGGCAGTGATCAGTATCAAGACTTGGAGATGGGAGAAGCCTGGAAAGGCAAAGGAGGTGACATTTCCCAAGAAGTTAGTAAGAAATGGTGTATCTCTTTAGCAAGATCAGGGGGTTGAAACTTCCGTTTGTGAATATATGAAACGTATACAGCACTGAGCCCTCAAGAAGAGGACCCAACACTCCTACAGACAGCAAAAGCCCCACCAAAAGAGGTCCCCAGCTGGTTGCCCTTACAGCCAGCCTGAAGGATCTCAAAGGACTTCAAGATTAAAGGAACAGTAAGCAAATCAAAGGGTCAGGCAGAAAGCACCAGCCAGCAGCTCCAGCAGCACCAGCCAGCAGCTCCAGCAGCTCCAGCCAGCCTTTTGCACAAATGCTGAATGCAAGACAAAGAGACAGAGAAGAGGGAAGCCTGGGCATCTGCCCAAGGCTACTGAGGAGTAGTTTGACCGGGAAAGATCAGTCCTACAAAGCTCTAAGGCTTAGAACCACTTTTCTGCATTTGCTCTTGCAGTGAGAGGTATGTGACAAGCACCCAGTCCAGTCCATGTTGATAGACTGGAATATGACCGCAACGGAATGCTATGAAGCAAAGGCATCCACAAGAGATTAAGGACATGGTAGACATTTTGGTGATGATTACCACATTTTAAGCCTGTTGGCAAGGTTTCCACATGTGGAATTTTCCCTGTAAAGTCATCTGATGGGTCCTTGCTGGAGCCAGAACTTCACCATCTTCCATATAGGGAATCAAACCTTGTGTCACTCCTTGCCCCCCTTCCCCTGCATTTCTAAATCCTTTTTAAAAATAGGATGTTTCTGAGTTCAGTCTCTCCTAGTGAAAACCATAGGAACAGTTGCTACCCAAAACAGCGTTGTCATGAGTTATGTACACTGAAAGACACTAAAAGTGGAGCGCAGAAAGCCAGTGACCTCAGAAGAGGCAAGAATGGCTGCAATATTACTCTCTCACCATTAAAACATGTTGCTTCATCACCCAGTGCCTACCAAAAGAGACAAATGCTTTTTAGCCATTCAGCCCCCAAAGTCATTAAGTAGACTGGTACCAAGCTAGCCGAAGTCTGACAGCTTTGCTTCTTTGTTAATTTATTTAAAACAATGCTACATTTCCTTAAAAAAACCCCACCTTTGCTATGCAAAGGAGCAAAAGCCAAGAATCCAAGCTTAATTGGGTCCCTGCATGTTTGGCTTACATGCACTTCAGGAGAGAGAAGTATGCAAACACGGGAACATGGCCAACATTTGTAAAATTAATGAGAAACCCCTCCTACAGTCACTGCTTCCACAGAAGCAATGCCTCCCATGAACTTACACTTACACAGCCAACCAAAAGAAGAGAAAAAAAAATGCAGTGTGGTCACTTATGCTTACCTTTCCTACCCTTCTTCCTCCAGCAGTGCTGGGGCAGCAGGTCTGATTTTCTCAGCCTATGATGCTGTGAGACAAGAATAGGACAGTTGAATAAGCTATCTGCAGTCTTTCTGTCAGTCAAATCTGCCTTTGTCAAATGTGGCTTCTAGGAAGGTCAGAAGTCTGCAGGAAGGAGAGAACTGCTGCAGTATCTTTCAGTCTGCTGCAGCAGAAACATCTGTCCACTCTAAAGCAAAAATGAAGGCTGAACATACCAGTGGTGGGAACCATAGAATAGTTTGGGTTGGAAGGGACCTTAAAGATCATCTAGTTCCAACTCCCCCTGCAACACCTGGAGGCCTTGAACACCTCCAGTGATGGGGCAGCCACAGCTTCCCTGGGCAACCCGTGCCAGTGTCTCACCACTCTCATAGTGAAGAAATTCCTCCATACAGCTAGTCTAAACCTGCCACTCTCCAGTTTATACCCATTGCCCCCAGTCCTATGATTTCACACTCCATGTGACTTAATGTAGGACCAGTGGTGGTAAGAGATTCCCTGTCACTACTGGCTCCTTAGAACATAGAAGCCAGGTTGAAAGTACTGAGATTTAGGACACTCATTTTTCTCCATTCCACTTGCAATCAGACAGCCCATTGCAGCAGTTTTCAGCCATTTCCAGGAAAAAGGCAGGGGAGGAACTCCAAATCTAAGATGATGTGACCTAATTCCAGAGTCTCACAGCAACTGTAGGTGAACACTGACTAGCAACACCACATGCAAATGTAGCAGTGGGGGATACAGCTGAGCCTCTGTCAACCTTAAGGCACTAGTGTTAAAAAGTATCTGGACCCTAAATCCTTGTGTGGCAACACCAAGAAGAGAAATTGTGTCCAGTACCAAGTCTTCTCTTCAAACACAGACAGGGGGCTGGCCCTGAATTTCTCAACAACCCTGAAACTCACAGCTTTGTTCTTGAATGTTACTTTCTATTAAAAGTAATCCTTAAACAGAATGTTTTCAGCAGTGCGAGCAGTAACTATTGAAGCTAGCCTAAGCTATGAACAATCCTTGTGAAAATGCCAACAATGGTGCAAGTACTCCTACTACTTTCTGGAGGTCAGTGCCCTCAGATACATGAGCGTTTTTCAACCCACTGCTCTATGTGCTTGCCTCTCTGCAAAAGGTTTCTTGAACTCACCTGGCCAACATTTTGCTTCAGTTACAGCTGGAATTGACCCTGGGGTGATGAGGGTCTCACCTTGAGAAAGGTCATTGCAAAATACAAACAAGCAGTAAAGAACAGGGGGCATTAGCTTGAGCATGCACAATGTGGAAATTTATCCTCAGCTGATTCTTGTAAAGTAAACAAGCAAGAACACAGTGCCTCTGCAAAAGTGATACATCTGAGGGTTCTGCAAATACCTGAAAATTGGAATAATATGTGTTCTAAATGCTAATTTGGTACTTTCTTATATTTTCCTTGCTAGAGATCAAAAGGCTTTCTGTATATGAATAAAGCAAGAATTCTCCATTTCAGTAGTCCACAGATAAATCAAGAGGCTGTGGTGTCAAACATCAGCAAGTTTAGAAAAGAAGTCAGGGATGGGGAAAAAAAACACAAACAAAACACACACTAGCAACTTGGGAAAAAATCCAGTGTTTTTATAGGAGCCTCAGGAAAGGCTAGAAGTTAAAACTGGCCTGAGAATGTCAAGTAATGCTTATGGCTACACATACCCTCCTGCTTTTTCTGAAGAACTGGCTGCTAGCACAGGTCATAACTTGGGAGCCTTTAGTCCTTCATATCTCTGACTCTTTGGGTGATCTTGGAAATGTATTTGGGGTTACCTTGGACACCTAAATAAAGGATTGCACAAAGGCATTAAGCAAAACCCTTAAAATCCCCTCTGAGGACTAAAGACATGACTCTAGAATATCAAGGATATTTTGGGGCTCATTCAAAAAATCAGAGGTGAAGCCAGATGAGCACCACCTAGAACAGCGCTTAGAGGTGTGGTTATTCTGCGAGACTGCTACATCTCTAAAGTTGACAACCTCTGCAGAAGTCAGGGCAGCAACTGGGAGAGAGGATGTTATCCTGGCCACCAAATCACTGATAACACAGCCTGCAGGAAAGGCTTAGTCACTGGCAAAGATGCATCTGAGTGTTAAGTTTATGCTGGGTTTATGCTATCTATTCAAACCCTTTCTTTCTAAACTTGTGCAATCCTGTTTTCTGAGCCCCTTGCCACTCAGTGAAGACTCCTTTACATATTGAGCCTGCCAGCGTTGGGATCAACACGAACTGGAATGAAACCTACAGCTTTGTGGAGAGAGGGTGTCCTACAGTCATCAGAAAAATCAAAGAGAGGGGAGATATTACCTACAGAAACCTTGTGAGGATTTGGAGTCTGAGAAGTGGGTGCCAACTAAGTTCTCAGTGTGCCCTGAACAAATACCACAGCCAATGGCAAGATGGTGACAGGGGAGAAAAAGTGCCATCAGGCTGAGATCTAGGAAGGTGTTCCAGATGGCAACCTCAAGCCAGCATCACCTCCCCATCTCTTTTTTCAGTCTCCTCTAGTACAACAATTATTCATTGCAAGCAAACTCTCTGACAAACCTTAGCCTTGCTACCTGTTAACAGACTGTGGGCAAACTGCCTTTGTGTTTACAGATGTTTGTTACACAGAAGTGTACGAACTGTTCATGCAAAGCACATTTCAGCCTAGGAGCTGTCTGCCAGTCCTTTACTTGCGCAACTCCCTGCCCATAAGTCGTACCCTGTTCCAGATGACAGAATGGTATCCCTGCTCCTTGCAGTACCTGTAAGTTCTACCAATGAACAGAGAAGTGATACAGCCCGGGGAGGAGGAGGATTCTGCCTGTGAACTGTGTGGGTAGATTTTTACTATCCTTTTTTGCAGATGCTTATGCATGTATTTGCTTGTACACGTCTTACACTCTTTTGTGTTTTCCTCTTTCTCCACTGGGGGTTTTTGCCCGTCTACGGGAGCCAGCACTGCCCCTTCCTACCTTAATCTCCCAGCCAATTACACCTCTCCTGGCTAAATAATCAAAGCAAAGCACGTGGAAGAGGCGAGCACTGTGCTATCAGCGTTGCAAGAATGTCCCTTTGAAGCCTTGCACTACCCTTTCCAGAGGCAAAGCTCTGTTAGCAAGGACTGTCTCTAGACCACAAAAACTGTATTCTGAGAAGAGGAAGAATGGGGCTGAAGGCACGCCAGAAAGACTGGCTGCTCCAAACCTATGAACGTAAAATAAAGTGCAAGAATGCTTTATTTTTTAATTTCTTTGCTTTTTGGGGGGCGTTTTTCTTTTTGTGAGGGAGGGCCAGTTCTTGCAAGAAGAACAGTGTCTTGCAAGGCTGAGTTTACTGACACTCTAGTTTGTTCCACTTGTTCTCATGTAGCTCTTGCACAGGAAGCAGCTCTGTCCTGCGCATGCAAGAAGTACCTTTTCATGTTCTACCAGTGGAAAGGAGACAACAGTCTGGCACTCTGTGGTTTGTGCAGACAACCACAGAGACAGTTTGGCAGGCAAAAGTTACCCTGAGAAGGAGTGACCCTTAACCCTGAAAGCGCTAAGACAAAGCATTCCAAATGAAGTATTTCACTCAAGGAAACTGAAGAGCTGAAATATCTTCATTCCAGCAGAAATCGTATACTTGCATCAAATCACTACCAAAAAAATAAGCATAACTGTTTAGTTCCTTCAGGAAGTTCCTGAGAGACCTTGCATCAGTTCAAGACTTAAGAAAGGTCAAAGGCTAAGCACCCTGATCTGCAATTAAGGACTTTGGCAAGTGATTGATTTCCACAAAAAAAGTCAGCTCCTTCGCTGCTCCTGTGCAAACAGGCGGTATAACAGGTGATCCCAGCCTTAGCAATCCTATAGCAGCTGTCACTATCCATTTTCACTGAAGTGCAGAAACAAAACCACTGAATCCAGATCTAGCTGTCTTCCTGCCGTGCTTTTCGGGAAGGCTAGCGAGTAAGCCAAGCAGAAACACTTCCTCATTTCCCAAAGCCTTTGGTGTGCAGGAGACGATGTCTTAGCCTTACAATTGCATTCCCTCTCTTAGCTGCCTGAAATCCCTGCCTCTCTATAGCAAGGGCTCTGTGGAAGCTCATATGCCGCATAGCAGTAGCACAGCTTCTACCTTCCAGCTAAGTCAAATTAAGAAGCAGCAAAGATTGATGGGACAATTCATCCTCTGGAGGTACTTATCTCTTCCTGTTAAGCTGACCGGGCCATGGGCTTGTGCCAGGGGCCCCATTCCAGTGCCAACACACAGGTATAAGCAATAGACCCACTGGAGACATCCCAGGTCTCCAGTCTGGCCTTCAGCTGGACTTCAGAAGACAGGAGGACTCCTGCAGGTCCCATACGGTATCTGCAAGCCTTGTGCAGACAGCTCAGATACCAGAGGGCACAAGACAGCTATGTTTAGGTAACTAAATCTTTCCCCTAATGGGCCCTATGGGTCTAATTCTTGAAAAGCTTGAGTGATGCATGTGCTGTTTGTGCCAAGCTCTTCTGAGACAGGAAGAAATCAAGTGGCATTAGGAACAGGACTAGAGTGAAATCCATATATCTATGGTAAAGTCAGGAAGCAGGAACCATTTCAAATCAATAGGCAACCTCCTATCTTCTGGAGAGAACAGTCTTCTGGTTGGTCTCTATTTGTCCATTAAACACTGCCAAAAATTGCATACTTCATCAGACTTCCTTAAGATGTTCTGTAGGCTACACCTGGAAAGACTCAAAGACCCCTTTACCATTTTGAGGCCTGTCATTTGAGGTTGTAGCCTTCAGGGTGATCATCAAATCTGTTTTGTAGTGGGGTACTGCAGTCCCCTGCCATCCTTTGAGTTTGCCCTCTACATTGTGTGGGATCCTAACAGTACAGTAGTCATCGGTGCCTTAGCAGTGTGACAAGTTGTCCACAAACACCTTGAAAACAGAGGATCTGTCTGCATATATGCTCCCAAGACCACTTTTCACATTCATATGAAACCAAAATAAATCCAACATCATGATCAGTAGCGGATCCTGGCAATACATTGTAGTGCTACTGCTAAAATCACTGGCAGCAATTGGTTCCCAGGAAGCTTACAAGAGTAAGATAGCCTGTCACAGGAAGCCAAGGAGCAGAAAACAGTGTCAGAGCTTGCTTCTAAAGCAGCAAAATCAAACCAGAAGTGAAAGAGAAGAGACAGTTGAAGAATGTGACTTGAAAAGGTGACTTTCTCTCAAAGACACTGGACCAAGAATAAATACTTTGCACTCCAGCACTGCCTACGCATTGATGGATCTCCTTAAAGTCACGCTGCAGCCATAATTGTAGGAAAGCTCAAAGTGGGACTATAGAAAGAAAGTGATTTTGTTTAAAAAATCCCCAAATTGATCACACTCGTGTTCTTAGATACACACAATCACAACTACATGTTTCCACATAGTTGTTCCAGAATGCAAGCATCAAGATTCCATGCTCTTGCCAGGATTACTTGCAATAAGATGGAAGAACTTATGTCAGCTATCTTCCCTCACTCTCCTGAACTCTCAGGCTGGTGAGCATACACATATTACGGGTGTGCTCTCTATACTTACAGGACTCCAACCTGTGTGTCCTACCTCTGTGAGATCTTTGGACATACTCATTGTCTTTTCTGTCTACTTATCTCAACGACTAACCACTCCAGCCCCATTCTTTTATCATCCAACCTGCATATTTTTATTCCTTGAGATCTCAAATTTGTCTTGTCTTGCTTTAGGCTGCCCCTTGTTCATCCTATGTAGGTATTCCAAGGTGTGCTGTAGGTGTGCTCTAATTTTGATGACCCATCAGCACCTGTCATTCTCAAACACCTCTAATGCCTTCCCTTCTGGTGCTTCAAGATACTCCTATTCTTTTTCCATTCATATCCATGTCTATTACAAATCTCAAGAACTCCCAGTAGCATGAAAGAGCCAAAGAGTTATTGCTGATGCTCCTTTACAGTCCTCACGAACATAGGCTACAGGATTTTACGCTGTCAGTCCAAATGATTGCATACACTCAGAGCTCTTGGAACAATCAGCACTACAGCCAGGGCAGGTAGACTGCAATTTCTAGAAAAAGGGTTTGCAGAAGGTACATCCTGCCTGTCCAAGGATAAGATGCAGAGCCATCCACTTGGAGACCAGGAGCTTGAGTGGAATTCCCTTAGGCAAGGGGCAGTCACCAAGAAGAGCTCAGTCAAAATCATGGCAGTAGTTGCACAGCCTCTTCCTCTAATAGCAACCTACGTTAAGATGTTGTCTACTGAAAAGAAACAGTAGAGGATTTGAGGGAGAGAGCAGCTGAGGAGACAAGGCAATCGAGTTCCATTTCTAGCAGTATCCTTACTCACTGCATAAACTTGAGCATTAATTTAATTCTATACATGAATTTCATCCATTTGAGAACAGAGTTTGTAACTTCACTGTGACAGTCAGTGTGACGTAGTATGCTTGCCCCTCTCCTTAAAGCAAGCACAGGCCTCAGCCCAATTCCACAGATTTTAGCAGCTTGTATTCTTGACACTGAGAGGCTGCTGAACTGTGATAAGATGCCATGGTCAGGACCACAGCACAAGGAAACAACAAGAGGAAGAAAGAGAAAAAGAAAAGGGAAGCCTTAGCCCAGACGTGCACAGCACTGTTAGGGCAGGATAGAGTGAGAGGCTTGAACAGAAAAGCAGTCAGTTGTACTTCAAGGTATGTTACACAAACTTAATCATGCCAAAAAGCCCACAAGTGAACAGAGCAGTGGTGGTCTGTCAGGTTGAAGGGTAGTTGATGCAGATAGGGGAACAGGGGTCATCTAGAGTACATGAAGACAGTTCAGTCCATTCTATATGTGCTCCAGAACAAAGAGATTGAGCAGAGTGGGGAAAAACACACTTTCAAGACATTTTTATTCTGAAATGTACACTATAAGAGAGATGACTGTATGTACAAGGGGCTGTAGAGTGTGAGGAGTTGGCTGAGCTGCAGCATGTGCTTGAGGAAATCTGTTAAAAATATTTTGCAGATGGCAGAAAAGTAAAGGAGGAACAGATGGAAAACTCCCCACAGCAACAGCCAGGTGGCTGCAGCCATCATCTTAGATGTTAAGCTGTGAAGCCCTTTTAACATACAGTGTGAACATGGTTGGACAAGCTTACTATAGACCCAAGGGCACATAGCCAAGCTCTACATTCTTTACCTCTCAGACACAAAAGCTGATGTTTCCACCTGAATATTTTTCTCACTACCACAGCTACTAGGAAGGACCAGAATTAGGTCTGTCGTCTCTTGGTTCAGAAGTTCAACAGCCTTGAGCATGACTACCTTGGTTCAAGACAGAAATTTCATCCAGTATGACACATCTACTGCAACCTCTGTGGGAACGTTTCCCACATAGAATTAGCCAAGCACAGAGGAATTCACTCATTCTCTGCCAAATCATGCCATTAAAAACCAAAAAAAATCCCATGTCTATGTCAATCAGTATCCATCAAGGTGGGCAGGTCTCTTAGCTGGAGGACAGGAGGAAAGAATTTCTATTTTCTGCCTGAAAAGGAGCTAAATTGTAGGCAGTTACAGTGACTCTATTTCCATAGTGAAAGTGCATTGTCTGAGGATCATTCATTTTGGAAGCCCTGATCCAACACTTAAAAGAATATCATCAACTTCCAGGGTAAATTATGGAAGAAACTTCCTGCCAAAATGCAGAAGCACAGGTTTTTATAACACAACTGACTTCCTCAATGGACCTGCCACCATCTCAGCCTGATAGTATCTTGCTGTGTGCTGTGTGTCCACCTCTGCTTGGATTGCTCCATAAAAACAGCCAGCAAGGCTGATCAAGGTCCTCTGGAGCTCCATGGTGCCAAACTCCAAAGTGTTAAACAGCTACACAATGCTAAATGCTACACAACTATCAGAAGAACGTCTTGCTCTGAACAAAATCAACTCTGTCACACACTCCTCTACCTAACAGCACAAAACCATTTTTCTTTTAAAGGGCTTCCAACTTCCCAGTTCTCCTGAAAACATACATAGATCTCTTCACTTTCTCAGTCCCTAAAATATAAAAATCTTATGGAAATTTACAAGTTTAAAAATATTGTTTTTCTCTTCAAGGCCAACACAACTTTTCCATGTTTAGAGGCTAACGACAATGTCAGAAAAATCAAAGGCATTTGAACAAGTTTATTCACTGAAGGATGCAAAGCATCACTCTACCTCCTCCACATGATGCTACACTTGCCAACATAGCTCTAATGTAGAAACAAATAACCATCACACACCCAAATTTACTAGCACCCAGTTTCAAAATGTACCTGTCCTTGCCACAATATATGGTGGCAGCAGCCCCAGAAGAATCAGAATGGTTTGAGTTGGAAAGGACCTTAAAGATCATCTAGTTCCAACTCCCCCTGCAATGGGCAGGGACACCTCCCACCAGACCAGGCTGCCCAAGGCTCCATCAAATCTGGCCTTGAACACCTTCAGGGATGGGGCAATCACAGCTTCCCTGGGCAACCTGTGCCAGTGCCCCACCACCCTCATTGTGAAGAAGTTCCTCCTTATGTCTAGTCTAAATCTGCTCCTCTCCTATTTAAAGCCATTCCCCCTAGTCCTATCACTCCATGCCTTTATAAAAAGTCCCTCCCAGGCTTTCTTGTAGCCCCCTTCAGGTACTGGAAGGTTGCTACAAGGTCCCCTTGAAGCCTTCTCTTGCCCAGGCTGAACAACCCCAACTCTCTCAGCCTGTCCTCATATGGGAGGTGCTCCAGCCCTCAGTCCATCTTTATAGCCCTCCTCTGGACCTTTTCCAACAGCTCCGTATCCTTCTTATGTTGAGGATTCCAGACCTGGACACAATACTCCAGGTGAGGTCTCACAAGAGGAACAGAGGGGCAGAATCATCTCCCTCATCCTGCTGGCCATGCTTCTTTTGATGCAGCCCAGGACACAGTTGGCCTTCTTGGCTGTGAGCACACATTGTTGGCTCATGATGAGCTTCTCATCAACCACCACCTTCAAGTCCTTCTCCGCAGGGCTGCTCTCAATCATATCACTCCCATCCTGTATTGAAACTGTGAGGTATATGTGATAGCAGGCATGAATGAAAGCACCAGTAAACCATGAGAATTTGCCACAACTTTTTTGCCATGACTTGTGAAGGAAGCTGAGAGATTCTGCATTTACTTATACTGTTCTCTTTACTGCTCGTATCTTTAAATGGCTGCAGCATTCAAGAACCGTAACACTGCATTACACAGGTTCCTAACAAGGGAGCAGCCCCTGATCTGATAAGGTTTCTAGAAGACTTGTTAGGCTAGCAACGCAGACAAGATTTCAGCATAGAGTACAGCTGCTTCCAGACAAGGCTTGTTAAAAAATCAGTCCAAGCAGGGTCAGGGAAGGACTACTTTGTGTACAAAAAACAAGCAAGAACAAGGACTGAGCCACTAAATTCCAGAGAAGCCAGCCCCCAAAGCCAGCAAATTTGAAATCTTTGAGAAGAGCCTGAAGAAGAAACACACCCATGTGGCTCTGCAGATGAGCAGGGAGAAACAAAGCACCAGAATTGCTGAAGGAAACTACTCCCAAAGATCTGCAGCATGCCAACGACAGGCTTTGCTAGCAACACAGCAATTCCAGCTGATGCCAGATAACAATGTCCAATTTCTTTTTCAGCCATGACCTACCCAGGCTTCTCTGCTCAAATTAACGCCCCTTATCTACAGGGCTGCCTAATTATTGAAGACTGCCAAGTGTGGTGACCTGCTCTATAGGTATTAATGCCAGCAGGACAGGGCTTAACTTTCCTAATACATCGCAGGATATTGTGTTGGTAGGCAAGAATATTTCTCTATCAATACTGAGGAACAGAGTCCTCTGAGGAGTAAAGCTGGTCTGAAGGCCTTGTCTCTGGCCAAAAATGCATGGAAAACTCCCAGATGACTAAGTGATCCCAGCAGTAGATTAAGACTAACAGGTAATCAACAGCTGTTTTTCCGCCTTAACTGTTCTTTGCAGAATCAGACCAGGGTTGTTTGGAAAGGAGGTGGGGACATCTCTTGTCCAGCCTTCCGTTTGTAGCAGAACTACCACTAACACGAAGTCAGGGGCTGCTTCCATCTTCTCTCTTTGACCAGGCTGTCTCCCAGATTATGATTAAGTACAGCCAAGGTTAGTGCAGAAGCAGTCAGTTGCTCACTCTGTAGATGGCATTAGGCTTCCTGTCTCTTGTCAAAATTCATCAACAGTATTAAGCACTCAGACTATATGTATAAGCACACACCTGGCCTACCCTGCCTAGATCAGCTAATAACATGTCACCTCTTTTTTTCAGGTTTCTACGCTTTTAGTCCATATCTGTGTGAACAGAAACTAATCACAATCATTCAAGTGTTTTCAAGTGAGAATGGGAGGCACCTCGGGTCTCATACTGCTGGCTGCTACACCAGTCTCTAAATCATGTATTAAGCACTTCAATGCTGCTCAGTACGAATAATCAATTCAAACTATGAATTATTACAAAACAGAGAAAGGAACATAGCATGGAGACCTCCAAATCACACTGATTGCAGTCATTAGTAGAAATAAGTGAAGCCCTAACATGGCATTTTGCTGAGCATGTAGCTTTCTGGGTCTGGGAAGGCGTGTCATGCTTCACGGCCAGCCTGCAGCCCCGTACCTGCACACCATCCCAAAGCTGAACACAACCACGATGAAGCAATTCCTGCTTATTGGGACATCTCTGGCGAACAGAGGTCCATTTGGCTACACGTGCACTCTAAAAATCAACATCGCTGAAACAGGGAACGTAAACAAAGGAAGGTCAGAACCACCTGCTAGTACTTTACCAATGCAAACTCATCACTACTATTTACTTCAAATAGCAAAAAATCATTAGCAATAACTTAGCCAGGAAAGCATGCAATCCCCTCTCCACCCCCACCATCCCCCACTATATATCTGCAAGAAGCATCTCAAGATCAACAATTAACACTTGCAGTCATGACCACACCAAGTACATAGTATTACCCATGGGGCACCCCTGACTGAGCGGCCACTGAGGAGACAGCTGCCTGAGCTGTGCAATCTCATCCTTAATCAGAACACACCCAGAGGTTGTCTTTGCCTTACAGAGGTGTCCAAGACTCTCGTCATTCTTTTGAATGAACCTTTCCTCCATGTGAGATCACTTAGTGCAAAGCAGTCACACTCTTTTGGTTTAAAGAGCTACTTCAAGCTTCTCTCCCACAACACAAAGGCCTCCAATTTAAAGATGGCAAAAGCCAGTTAGTGATGGAGGTTGTGAATGTACAAAGATCAAACTATAAACAACTCAAGAGAAGTGACATTTCATCCTCCAAAGCCTTATCTGCAGCCATACTTGAGAGAATACCCCCCTTCTCTGACGTTTGCTATCGGATGAGTATGAAGATCTCAAATTAAGCATTAGCCTTGCTCCCTGCTGCGGCTGTTCAGCTAGGCTACAGCTCAATACAAGCAGAAGCACAGACTGATCACAGCCTTCCTCCTTCACATATCACCATAAGGGGAATCCTTCTAGTAATCTGTGACTACTACCCTTGGTGGTATCAAATACGAAGTCCTCAAGAGGGGCCTCAAGTGGTCTTGGTTGCAGCAGAATGGTGTTCTACGTGTTCAGCCCATTTCAAAAGCTTCAAGTTGGTAACTGTCTCTCCTCCACAGGTAAGACTCCCAGTTTCTTCTTAAAGGGCCTGTTCTTCTTCCCCAGATTAAAAAGAGCACACAAAGATCTTACCTAGCACAAATGTCTTTCCAGGGGAGGCAAATGTTCACTAAAGGAAGGAAAAGGGAAAAGCAAGACGTAAAAAACAACTCTGAGAATGTCAGGGTGAGAGAAATTAGTTGTCCTTTAGGGAAACTGTGGTGAAAAAATACCTTCTGCAAGGCCACTGAAGAGCAGAGAAGGCTAACAGTGAAGCACCAAGACCTCTCCAAAAGCACAAGAACCTCAGCAGAAGTTGAACTGAGGCATTTTACTTATTTCAAAACCCAGGAACTGCCCTCTCCTTGTAATGCAAATTTAAAAAACAAAAAATGGAAAAAAACCCCAACTACCTTGTTAAATTAAATTGCCTTATAAGACAGGGACAGTTTCAACAGACAACTGACTCCTGAGACTTGCCCCATGGTTAGCCATACCTCGTTAGGTGGTTGGTGGGAGACTACAAACTGCTGTGATCTCTTTTTCCCCATGCAGCTAGTGACATTTGCTCAGGCATTTGCTCATCAAGAAAGCAAGGTAATTGCTTTTTAACCTTCTTGAGAAACCTTTTTGTCCTCTCTCTAAAACCCCAAGACTCTGTGAATACCTCTCACATTCATATAAATAGATATTAAGAAATCTACTTGAAAGTGCTCATGTTGAAATTTGTCTGCAACTCCTTTGTTTAGGGTTTGTGAGTGTTTTACAAAGGCTGCCTGCAGTAGTGGTAAAATTGCTCAAGTACAACACCTGAAATGTGAAATAAAGAACCCGAAAACAACAAACCAAGGCCTCTCACTGTCAGCAGGCTATTGTCTGCATGGGGTTTTTTGCATAAAATGGATATTGTTTCTTACATAGTTGTCAATAAATTTTTCCAGCATCAGATGACTTCTCTAATAAACAAAAATATTCATTACAGCAGAGACGCACTCGGCAAGCTTCTCTGGATGAATAAACGACATCAACCTGAAAAAAAAAAATTACCACTAAAAATCACTGCCACTAAAATCACCTTTTTTTTCTTCCCCTTTTTGCCTTTAGTATGAAAGCATCCAGGAAAATGTATCTTCTTACTGAGTATTGTGAGCCAGTCACATTCATAAGATTTAAGTTGTCCAGCCATGGCAATGTTGCTAGTCCACCAGAGAAGACTAATTAACAGCCACACTGAGACCAAGACCTCCAGGACTGCTGAGATTGCTTCATGCTTTAAAGAGTGAATTCAATGCCTGACATGTTAATAAATACCTACGCATTTTAGTAAATTGTTTTACATTTCAAGGAAATCAACAAACATTGACAAAATTCACCTAATCTCAAAATCACAGAATTAAACATTCCATGAAAACAGTTACAGCTTCAAGTTTGACATTAATTCAACTTCAATAAAATAGTATCTGAAATGATTCTACCGAACTCACTGATAAAAAAGCCTAATTAATCAGTAAACAGAAAACAATTATTAATATTTAACCCTTACCTCAAAATAGATTTTCAGTTTTTAACAAAAATAAACAACTCTGTACTTCAAAACAAGTGATATAAAATTACAACAGCTCTTTACTTATGAAACCTGTAGTATAATCTGTAACAAATATACTTTTAAGTTGGACTGTGAGGTTACAGACTTGTAAATAAAAGCCTAGTGACAAAGTCTATAATATTGCCAGCATCTCAAGAAGAGACCTGCTGAGCTAAAATCCATTTTATCATGGAAATCTGCACCACAGTTAACTTGGAGACAAAACTGTATTACCCAAGGATCTTCAGAAAAGAGGGCACTATGGATGCTACAGTGAAAAGCAAATATTTTTCATTAAAAAACTGAATGAAATACAGGCTGACAAATATTATTTTCAAAGCAAGCACATCAGACTCAAATTTTACTCTTTCAAAAATACATCTAATAATGCTACAGAAAGAAAGGAAACTGTAAAGTTCAACAGAACCCTACAAGCACAAGTATTTACTTGTAGGAAAAGAAAAAAATCATTCTAAAGCAGATGTGGTTAACCAAATCTGTGACTCGGGAAAGAAAACTGCTTCATTCCTACCATATGAAGCAACTGAGAATTGACCAATGCTTCTCTCTTACATGAATTCAAAATAAAATTCTCACGTCTCCATTGATTCAATGTAAGAGTCACAAAAGCAAGGGGAGCTGGGAGGCACTTGATAAGCCAAGCAGCAAATGTTCTCAATAAAGCTTTATTATGAATTGTTTATTTTGTTTCCTGAATGTAAGTGGCAGAAAGAATGAACAAATTGTAATACAAGAATACCAAATTAAGACTTTTTTTACTAAAAGCAACCAAAATACATAATTCTGCTTTTCAGAACAAGCCACTCTAATGCAAAGCGGATCACATTAATGTTATTTGTAACAATCCATGGAGAAAAAGCAAATTAACACTTTAGCCTCTTTTGAATATAATCTTCTGTGGGGTCTAGGAAGAAAGCAGAGGAAGCTGTTAATAATTAGATGTGGCCTTTACTAATAAAATGATATTATTCTTCCAATGTTAGATTTTGAGATAAAGGCATAGCTTCGTGGTAGTAGAGGTATGGGAAGGTATCAAAAATAGTTGAGCATGTATTTAACTACGAACTAGAAGTTCTTGTTTTGTTTTACCTAACAACCACATAGCACAAAGTTCTGACTATCTGGCATGTTTTGACCTCACTTTTACTTTACTCACTTCTAAGTTGTGGGAGCAAACACACACAAAAAAAAAGTAAAGAAAAGAAAATCAAAAGCCACAGTACTTCTCTATTGCTTTAGGACTGATGAATTTGCTCCCATTTCTCCTAGACTTTGAAAACCAAACCCCAAAATTACCAGCAGGAATCCTTAGAAAAGTGCCTTCTCAGGGAAGGCCAGTCCAGCCATTCACTATTTCAATTCTTCCAGCAACGTCTTATTTGTCTGCAATGAATAATCAGATGCCAGACAGAATTAGAGTACAGCATAGTGAATAAGTACCACCCACAGGCAGGGGTGGAATAGCAGTGCACAGGCTCAATCAATCTTTGCATGTGTTTAAATTACATGTTCTTAAAAGCTTAACACTTTGCTGGGATTCCACAGATCAACTATCAGAATAAAAAAAAAAAATCTTGTAATATGGGCTTCAGAGAGCAAAAAGCTACCACACTCCTCTTTATCTCAACAGAGACGATGAGTTAAGGTGCTTTCAGATTCTGCATCGCAGACAGGCTAGCAGAGGTGGCTGTTAAATAAGCTCTTAACAGTCTTCATTGGGTGTCTGAGAGCAGCTCCTAAGGCAGAACCCCTCAACTGCTAGTTTCTGTAGCGGGGCATGAATGGAGCAGGGGCTCCCTCTAAGGGGCCTAAGGAAGAGACTGTCATAAGCTGTCCGGCATGCATCCTCTCATTCACCCGCAGTTCACAGCCATCCTGCAGCATCCTTATAGCTATCCTTGCAATGTTTTTAGAGTCATCAAGTCCACTATGAGGTCTCCCATCGTAATTCATGCCCAGGTTTTCAAGCATGGTTGTCAGCTTGGTCTGGTTCCTAGGAACCTGAAGAAGAACATGAACCACATTCATGAATTAGGTTCTGTACCAAAGCTTTTTAATCTAACACAGTGCAGTAGAACACATGCAGATTTCAAGTCTACTTAAGTCACATACTACTTTCATGTTGCCTTTTCTCAGATCACTAACAATTTAACTTCAAAGCACCTTGGTGAGACAGACACACTCATTTTTACAGAGGAAACAGCCAACAGGAGCTTGTCTAGACTTAGGGTAGTCTCAAGAGCCTCTCACCATTAGCAGCACCAGCTCAAGATGTGCCAGTGCTGGTGGAAGCCATGGCCCAGCTAGGTTTAACAAGCATTATAAAAGAATGACTATCCAGAAGGAATCAGATTTTGACTTTCCTTTTAAATCTTAAATTATTATAGAAGCACCAGGCTCCTGATTCTCACTAACATAAAGCTTCTGAACGCCTCCAAACACCACAAGGACAGATCAGCAACACTTAGAGCAGCCCATGTTTATGTGGATGACCAATGGCGTGAAGGAAGCTTAACTGTCTTACCCATACAAAGTGCTACACTGGCAAAAGCCCAAAGTCCTGTCTAGATTAACTACTAAATGTACATTTGATCTTTGCAAAGGTCAAAGAAAAACAAAAGGATAACTTTAAAGGACGCAAACCTCAGTTTGCTCTCTCACTGATGGTGGTTGGGGTGGTGGAGCACCAGACATGACAAGTCCCAGAATATTGTACCACACTACTGTATTTAATGGCCAGACAGAATGGTGATGACACAGTCACCAAAACCTGGCAATATGCAACTCCAATAACAACAAACCAGGCAGGGGAGACACACCTGCAGGTTGTGGGCTTCTCTACAGGCAAGCTACAATACATTCTTTGTTGATAGCTTGATCTATTACTGGTACTTAACAACAAATTTAATAGCAGCACAGGGCAGCTAAACAGAAGCACTGCACAGCTATAAGTGTTACAACTGTTTGCTTTTATGAAAAGTAAAAAGAAACCGATTCTTTCTAAGTTCATAACTTTATTGTCTTTGATGAAAAAGCACTCACTGCTCAAGACTGAAGGAAAAAAAGGTATGTCTACATTAAAACTGGCAAGATTAACAAGTGTTCTATGTTCTAGTGTGTTTCCTCCAGAAACAGTCATGCTGTGATGGCACAAGAGAGTGACAAATGGTGTAACCCTGCAATATTTGTCCACCACAAAGTGAGGCTCTTCTCTTACTAAATGTTAACCTCTTATTTTGTTTCCTAGAGGTTATAATTTAGTACAAAAAAAAGCCCTTCAATAGAAGATTGTCAGATAGGCTGAAATCACAATCAAACAAACCATTTAGTTTAGACTGACTACGAATTGGCTAGAATCTCAAACAGACCTTTTATGATAATCTGACAGTGAAAGAAAGCAGCAGTAAGGTCCAGCATTGAACGTGGTATTGCTTTTCTCTTGACAATTTGATTCCACTGCAGATGTGTCCTAATATTCCCTTGTCCGTGCGACACTAACAAAAGTGGAGATATCTAAGGGTACTGGTGCTTATTAGTTTTGTAGTGTATTACATGAACACAAGGAAAAATAACTGAAAAACCAATACAGTCTTTTCAGCTGAACTACTTCAAGGCAGACTTGATCTAAGAGCACCAATATGACATTTCTATACCGTCCTTCATGGAGCATCTCCTGATTCTTAAAAACAAGATGAAATCCAAATGCAGTAGATTATATGATCTTCAGCTGGTAAAGCAAGGTCTAGGCATGAAGCACATTTGAAACTCAGGCCCCAGGCAACTAGTTTAAGTACTGTAATTTTATGCTACATAAGTAAAGATGACAAGTACAACAGGACATGCTAAACTTTTAACCCAAATTTTCCCGCAAGAGAAACAACAGTCTGCACAGACCTTATAGAAGTTCCCATAAGATTTGCGAATGTTGATCCACTTCTTGGCAAAAGGAGGGTATTTGATACGGCTATTACGGCACTGGATGTTCAAAAATTTACTCATATCCCAAGATCTTAAAAAGTCAAAATAGAAAAACATTAGTAATATGTAATTCAGGTGTCCTGCATTCTACATACTTCATAGCTGTAGCACAAAAAGCTGTTTTTCTTGGTGGTCAGTAGAAGGCAAACAGCTTAGGAAAAGTTCTCTTGCTATAGTCATAGTGGAGAACTTTTTCATATGAATCTGTTAATCATGGGAAAACCAATGGCATCAGCAAGATTTTCACTAGAATGGTTTCAGGATGCTTAAGCCAAAAAGCAGCATGCCAACTTCTCCATCAACTACATCTACTTCAAAACCCACCAATAAACTAGATGCTTACACAGCCCTTGGGCAAGCAACTGAGAAGTTACATTTTCCTGACTACTCGGGTATGCACACATCTCTCTACTTAATGTAGGTTACTGAAACAAGACTGCACTTAGTTTTAGGAGAAACAGACCTTTATGGAAAGGAGATAAAACTACAACCCTATGCATTCCTAGCAGCCTTCCTCAAGGGAACCAATCCAACAGGTTTGTAAGCTTCAAGCTAAATTATAGCCTTTTTTCTCCCCTCCTCCCTTGCAGCTGTCTACATAATCTCATATACATGACAGAGAAATTTCACTGCACCTATCTTCCTTGAGGAATTTCATTGAGAGGATTCTCCTGGAGAGAAATTTGAGACAATCTTTAGGCCAAGTAATATAACTAGTCTTCCACTAATTTTGCTTTAGCATTTTCCTTTTTTAAATTCACTGTTGCTACCAAAGACAGACGCCTAATCACAGATGAAAAATTAGACAAATAGCAGTATTTATCACAGTTCATTAAATTAATTAAGGTTGGAATTATATTACTGTATCTCCTTATATTATTGTATCTCCTTATTTTTAAGGTGTACACAGATCTAACTGTACACCTCAAGTTTTGTGTGACAGCTTTCAAACGGTTTCACTGTTCACACCAGACAGAACTGCATTTCAATGATGCGGGTTCCTCACCATAAAAGACCTGTGATTTGTAGTCATCATCCAAATCTTCACAAATTTTGAGAAAAAAGTCTCATGGCCAAGAACAAATTCCCCAGTGGCTAAGTTGGATTAGTTAAGAAAGCTTTTGTTATGTATTCATTAATCTCGTATGATACCTTATTTTGCAAGCCATTCATATTATACACTAGTATATTTTTCAATGTTTTATGTGACCTAAGTGTTACAAAGTCACACTAAGATCCCTCATGCTTTTTTTCATAAACTCCAATTTTGTTTCGAGGTCCACCTCCCGTCATTTAACAGAGCAGCACAGGACTGCCTTTTTCATCCAGCAAACCTACTTCAGGCAAACCGCAGGTAATAGTGCATGATTCACCTCATAGTTAAAAACTCTGTGTTACTTAAATCCCTCATTCCAAGAGAAAGAGGAAAGCAGACATATTAACAGAATAGTAACGTTTTATAGTTAAATAGCAAGCATCACCTACAGAAAAATTCCTTGACCAGTGCTACATATGATAAGGCTCAAATAGTATCTTTCATTGTGTAACAAAACTAAGAACACAAGAACAGTGCTGCATCACAGGTACATCTAGATCTCAAGATCTGTTAACTTTGCAGTCATTAGTGGACTTGATTTTCCACGCAGTCCTTGTGAGACAGCAAGTTCTAGTGGCAGTTCAAGGACTCGCTTCCTGCCCCTCCCAAAAATCTTGTCAGAGCTGTGATCCATCAGAGTCACAGCCTGTTACGCCAAAATGGAGAGCTTTCTGTGCTATCCATTTCTCCTTGTTCCATCAACAGTATAGTTCACTACTGCTTTCTGGCAAAATATGCAGGATGTATTAACAATAATGCTAGCACATACAGGATAAGACACAAACATCACACATCCCTGAAATCTCAGATTCAAGAGAGCATCAGAGAACTGCAATGGCACAACATTATTTTCAGGTATTATGAGCTATATAAAAACTAAACATAAATGGAATTACAACAAGAAAAAAGGATAAGAAGCCTAGTCAACACCATTTAGTTGCATACAGACAACTAGGAAAGAAACAGTGCCATCTAATGGACCTATGCTTCATTTCAAATCATTAAGTTCAGCTTTCCAGTTTTCCCGAAAGCTAAAATTATAAAAAATGGCAAAATGGCAGTGTAAAGATCAACCTTTAGAAAGACTCTCACAAAGGGGATGGGGAAGGGGGTCGGGGAGGGCCAGGCTGGACAGCGGGAGGAAGGTTTCCACAGAAAGGGTCGTCGAGCACTGTGCTCGGCACTGGTGAGGCCGCACCTTGAATATTGTGTTCTGCTCTGGGCCCCTCACCCCAAGAAGGATGTTGAGGCTCTGGAGTGAGTCCAGAGAAAAGCAACGAAGCTGGTGAAGGGGCTGGAGAACAGGCCTTATGAGGAATGTCTGAGAGAGCTGGGGTTGTTCAGCCTGGAGAAGAGGAGGCTGAGGGGAGATATTATTGCTCTCTACAACTACCTGAAAGGAGGTTGTGGAGAGGAGAGTGCTGGGCTCTTCTCCCAAGTGACAGGGCACGGGACAAGAGGGAATGGCCTCAAGCTCCACCCAGAGATGTTCAGGCTGGACATCAGAAAAAAATTTTTCACAGAAAGGGTTATTGGGCACTGGAACAGGCTGCCCAGGGAGGTGGTTAAGTCACTTTCCCTGGAGGCATTTAAAAGACAGGTAGACAAGGTGCTCAGGGACATGGTTTAGGGGCAGATAAGAATGGTTGGACAACATGATCCAAGAGATCTTTTCCATCCTAGTCATTCTATGAATATTTTGCAGTTCTAGATTGTGCTGACAGTTATATGAGGCCATACCCATCAGTCAACATGGAATAGCTGTATTTTGTTCCCAGTTCTCGCTGTCTCATCCATTCTATGACATTCTGTAGAACTTGCGGAAATGTATCAGCTTTATCAACAATGTCCTAAAAGAACCAAAAAAAAAGAGCAAGAAAAAGGAATATTTTTTCAGAAAAAAACAGCATGAAATGTAAGAACTACACTGGTATACAGATATTTACTAAATCACTTGCTTGCTATAGTTGCTTCACAAAAAACTTTTAGAAATTGACTACACATTACAACAACCAGGCAATTGTACAGCTTGTTCTAAACTGCAAAAGAACCACCAGAAAAGCACCAAATGGCCTCTATAAGGTAACAAGGTTAGTCAGCTGTTGAACTTAGGTCAAACTTTGGAGCTTGTTTCCCAGTCACCTGACCACAAGCCATTGCCATAGCAGAACTTGAAACCCTTTAGAATAAAAATCACTAAAGAGGAACAGATCTAATTCAAAAGGTACTTTCCTCTGCTAAAGATTAAGTTTCTATACATGGATTACAAAGTGAAATTTTTTATTACAGCTCCTTATAAACACTTAAATGATCAACTTAGTTAAATCAGTTCTGTGATAATTGGGAAAGGGGGAAAAAGCAAGTATTAAGAGAATAAGCCTTACAGAAAAATTACCACGACAGATTACCAGTCTGAAAACATCAACTCCACGTCTTTTTTTTTTTCCCCCAAATCCTGTCCTGAAGAAAACAAAGTGCAAATTACCTGGGTGATTCCTGTCAGATTGATGCAGAAGTTTGAAAGCTTAGGATTAATTTCTGGCTTCACGTATTGCTGAAAAGTATCCTCCTGTAATAAGAGAATCAAATACTCAGCAGCAGCACACTAAGTAGCCCACAAGGCAACTTCTTTGTCTTGCCCATGGCTGAGGCAATAGTGGCTACTTGTCCTGCTGGAGGCAAACTGGAGCATGTACCCTCCCCTCTCCCAGCCAATACGAGCTTCCTGACTGGTCATCATGAGATTCCCAATGGGATGGATGAATGGTTTTCCAACTGGACCATGTCCTTCATCTAAGCCAGTAGGCACCAAAGAAAGGGATATGGATATACAAGGAAGAAGGACAGACTGCAATAAAGGGGAAGATTGAGGAAAAGGAGAGCATGAGTGTGGAAAAAAAGAAGTGAGAGGCAGGAGCAAAGCCTGGAGGTTTTCAGGTGGTACCTCTAAAGGCTCAGCTGTAATTCAAAGAAGGCAACCAGCTGCACATCTCAGAGGCTGCATGCAAATCATACACCTCTGGATGCCAGCCAGCTAGTGATAAGCACGATGACCTCACACTGGGAAATGAGTGGTACAAGAGTGAAAGCTACATGCAAGTTTAATGAAAAAAAAAAAAAAAAGAAACCCCAAATCCCTGCTGCTATACAAACCCTTTCGGATGGAGGAAAGAAACAGTTTCCTACTACTCTAAAGGTAATAAACTCAGTAATCTGCACAATCCCCTCTCTGCAGTTAGGCACATATACAGCTACACAGTAATGTAGCATCACAGTGATTACTGGAAATCTTCCTTCTCTTATAAGTTACCAATAATGAACCATGTAGTCAGAGATGCATGTAATTCTTCCACTTCACCAAATCACTCAGTTCCCACAAGGAGTTTTTCCTAAAAGAAAGTTGTACTGAACATACTCCTTGAGGCTGCCAAATGCCTACTAAGTATGTTTAAAATCAGGTTACACAGATGTCAGTCTGCTGTGTACACTGCAGAAATAGTCTAGCCCACCAAAAGGCAAAATTCACTCAGCCCCACTGTCTAGACTGCTGCATTAGTGTCTTTGAGATTGTCTCACAGAAGACCACAGAATTTACTAATTCTTGTTTATGACTGATCCCCTGAGTCCTAAAATAGTTTTGTGGATCTTAAAGCAGGAAAAAAAAAGAGGTAGTGGGGGAGGACAAGAAAGAAACTGAAAGTCCCTTACTACCAGTAGAGGAAGTCAACAGTGGGAGCATGACATGATCTATTCCAGCTACTTCTAGAGTAGAAAGAAATTCGTTTGTATGTATGTAAGAGGCACAGAGGATAGGACTTTATGAAAAAAAAAATTGCAACCTTTTATTAAAAGTTCAATATCTACCTAAAAATTAATCCAGACTTTCTGAAGCAAAGAATATCAAAGAACAGCATAACCAAAACAGTAACTAGGTCACTTACTATTTCCAGGGTACGTGTGTTTAGTAAGACAACAGGAAACTCAATTATTTCATGTACAAATTCAGGCGGGTTTCCTTCTTCACATGTTGCTTCAAAGTCAACAACGCAGATGTAGTCATAGTAGCTGTCTCCATTAATGGTTTCCTTCTGCATCAGTTTCTCTTTCTTATAATAGTTTTTCAGTCTCTTTTTCAGCACATCTTTCACTCCTCTAAAGAGATAAGGAAATTACAAGATCACACTTTCGTGTAATTATTTCAGCAATTTAGAACTGAAGCTATATTTAACATTTTGAAGTTTGTAATTCACTAACCTCATTAAGAAATTCTGCACTTAAAAAATCTGAATTCAATTTCATCATACAGTCAATGCTCCACAATCTGGAATAACACAGAAGCTGCAATATCCCCCTGACAACTAAAACATCTCAATAACAGCAGTGTTTGGGGACTGACTGGGAAGCACAGTGCAGATACTCTGCAGTTGCCTGAGGCTCATCAAGACTCAGTAGCTGAAGCCTTCGCAAAGCCAAAGTCTGTGTAGATTGCTCCTAGGTGACCTCTGGCTGTAGAAGTAGTACTGCTTCACCTGTATTTTGCTGTGCCCTCTGCTTGTAGAAACTGATGCCTGAAGTATTTCTGCAGCAGTGGCACTGATAATGGAGAACCCAGCTAAAATGCCCACATCATAAATTTGTCTCAATTTAAATTTAAAATTGAGCTTGAGCAACTCAATTAAAGTACTCAAGATTTCAATCATTGGAGAAACTTCCTGATCAAGATCCTGCTTTTCAGAAGGTTTACAGCTAACATCTAAATTCACAGTGGCAGATTATTGAAGATATGTACCATGTCTTTTTAATACAAGCAATATAACATGTAAGTGCAGGTGCCAGAACTGCCACATACCAAACCAGAGCTGAAAAAACAAGGATCATTTACTCTTTGAAGGAATGAAAATTAAAATTTCGCACTGCAAATGAGATCACAGAAGCCATAAGAGTTAATTGTAGCAAGCGGTATTATCGGAAAAGCAGCCCACTTACCTACAAGGAAAAACTGGAATTAGACTACTAAACCTGCATTTGAGAACATCAGGCTCTTTTGCAAACACAGATAACATTCTCCTCTCTGGTTTACTAATCTATTTGAGTTCAATGGCCAGTTCATTCAGAGCTGAAACAGTATGGGAGCTGAAGAGAAAGGTAACTTCCCCCTCCATCATCAGACCTATAAGAAGTTGAAAGAGGGGATGATCTGCTATGAAAATAACCCCAGGAGAACGGATGGTGTGTGGCAACCTGCTCAATTCACTACATGAGAGGTGACACACCATTTGTTCACACGTAGTACATATTCCAAACAACCTAAATGAATATAATGATGAAAGAAATCCAGCTTTGCTAAGTTTAAAACTTTCTGCATTTACAGCTCAATAAAAAGCACAAATGGAAAACAAATAACCTAGGAGGAAACCACAAATACATAATTTAATATTTGAATTCTGCTTTTTATTTTTAAATCAGAGTAACTGCTGAATAGCTGTACAAATCTAACCTGTTTTACTAAAAATACCATCATGTAATGATAACATTTTTTCCTCCTGAGGAGCCAAAATCACTTTACCAAAGAGGAATTAAAAGAGAAACGGAGCCAGAACATCTGCAGACAGACAGGATGGAGGTGGCAGGCTGTATTTCCCATCCATGCTTTTTTTTTTTACTTCCTTTTATTCTTTTCAAATGAATCTTTATTCCTTCCACATTTTTTTCTCCTGAACATCCTCTTCCTTACAGTCACTTTCTCTAGAAAGCCAGGCTTCTCCTTTCAGAGTCCATCTCACCTTTCAATTCCTCTCTTCCTCCAAAGCAGCAGCTTCTAACTTCCACCACCACTACTTCCTCATAACTGCTCCCAATAGAAACAACACTTTGTTACTCTCAGCTGACCTTCTTCTCAACATTTCAAATTTGTCTGGCCACAACATCAAAGGATCTTTGGTCATTTCTGAAAGCACGAAGCACTCCCTTTTCCTCTTCCTCCTCAGCAAGCACAACTCCAGTTTACAGTACATTAACCTATTCATATTATTTTATCTCATCTATTCAGATTAGCAAAATCTCCATGTAAAGGTACCTGCCACCTGCACTGATTAAATGCCAAGCCCTATCACTACAGGGGTTCCAGGCAGTATCAGATCTGTACTGGGTACAATAAATAAAAATATATATGTTCCAAAGTAAGCTTTTCCATGTGTCAAAGGTCTGCAACACCACCTGAGAACTCTCTCTCCCTCTTGACCAGCAACATGTTGAGGAGCAACCTACAGTTACATATTCTTCTATTTCTTTGCGTTCCTCTCTGAGACAGTGCAAGCTTGTGGCAACATACTGAGCTGTATCACACACGCTAATTCTACAACAAAGGCTGTGTCAAAACTGCACATAATACAATGGGTGGCCGGTGATGTGTTTGCTTTTCACTTTGTGGTGTGTTTTCAAATGTTACAATAATCATGCCTGGTGGCTCTACTGCTCTCAAAAGATAAATCAAAAGGCTTACATATCAGCCTAACCTGGTTTCCAGCTTGAACTCTGCAAGTTTACTTCTGAGCTCATCTCTGGACATCCTGTTGATGTAACCATTGGTTACAGCAATTTCTTTGTAAACAGGGTCACTGAAGTCACTCAAACTGGGATGTGAATTTTTCCCGTTAGTTTCTTCATCGCTGAGGCTACAACGCTGCCTGCCCTGGAAGAAAAAATTCTTACGTCACTTCAGAAGATCAAAACAAGCCAGAGCATTAAAACCGACGCAGTTTTGACGCCAAAAATCCCACCGTTTCGCTCATGATCAAACTGAGTAAACTCGCTTAGGGATGAGCAAGAAAATCAGTTCCGATGCCTGCTCTGAAATAGTTTTCTTCCTCGCTTTCAGGAAAAGCAGGAGGCAGGACAAAGGGAAAGAGGCGCCCGCGCCTGAAGCTAAGGTGAGGGGCGGCTCGGAGGCAAAACCTGAGCGGGAACAGCGCGTTATCCGGTAAATCCGGCGGCCCCTCCGGCTGGCAGGACGAGCTCGCTGCCGGTACCTCGGCCAACCAGACCCAGAGCGGTGCGAAACGCACAGAACCGCGGGTTCAGGCGAGACCACCCGTTCTCTTCGGCTCTACGCGGTTACTGGCCGCCTCTGCGGGCTGCACACAGCGCGTAACCCCCATACACCCCAAACCCGGGGCCACAGCCGCCTCGTGAGCGCCCCGAGGACCAGGAAGCGCGCTCCAGCGCGAGCGCAAGACGGCTCTACGCATGCGCGAGGTGACGAATTGGGGGACAGCGCAGGCAACGGGGCACGCCACGGGCAGGTGCGCGCGTGCGCGGGGCGGCCCCACGCGTGCGCGTAGTAGGGCGTCACAGGACGGCCGGCGACCCGCGGGGATAGCGTAAGTGTAGTGGGGAAGGGGGCGCGGCTGGGCTCTGCGCATGCACTTAGGGGCCGTGGGTGCGCCGCTACCGGTTCTGCGCATGCGCACAGGGCAGCTGCCGCCCGCTGTTGTCGCGCTTCCGGCGCCCGGGCGCACTCACCAGCAGGCGGCGCCTCGCTCCTCTTCAGCTCCTCCATTGCGGCGACATAGAGAGTGCGGAGCCCGCCCCGGCGCCGTGAAGCGGGCCCCGCTGTCCCGCCCGCGGGGAGGAGCTCCCGCGCTCCCTTCTTATCGCTGTAGCGCCCTGGAGGCTCTCGCAGTGTTATGAGAGAAACGCACTGCACGAACGCTGTGTTTGTGCTTCTGCTTTCCTCCCCTGACTTTGCGCAGGGCATCCTGTGGCTTTGGATTGGAGGGGATTTAGATTAGACGTTAGGAAGAAATTCTGCACGATGAGGGCGGTGAGGCACTGGCACAGGTTGCCCAGGGAAGCTGTGGCTGCCCCATCCCCAGAAGTGTTTAAGGCCAGGTTGGACGGGGACTTGGGCAGCCCTCATGCGTGGGAGGTATCCCTCCCTGTGGCAGGGAGTAGGAACTGGATAGGCTTTAAGGTCCTTTCCAACCCCAACCATTAAATAATCCTAACCATGGGTGTAGAACACCTGTGGGGTGTGGACAGGCACATCCTGGCTAACGGAGTAATGCAGCCAGACCCCATCCCCTCCCTGCTTGCTTAAGTTGCTTCATATTCTTCCCCATATCCCTTGATCTGGTCAACAAATGCTGTGGCGTGAGACACATAAGAGCCCTCTGGGTGTTCTCAGCCATGGGGTGAAGGCAAAACAGGGACATCTCTCAGTTCATCACAGGTCACTTAATTTCCTGCTGGTGCTTCCCTCAGTCCTGGAGCACAATCCAGGTACATCCTCAGAGATATCCTTCCTGTCTCTCAATGGAGGCTGAAGCATGACACCTGCCTGACTGATACAGCCACCCCAGCATCTTCAGCTCTGCCAGTCCCTAAATATCCTGGCATCGCTTTATCTGCCTTGTGGTGAAAGGGGACCAGCCTCCCACCCTCCATCTCACCTCAGCACACCAACCTCTCACAGGTGCTGCTGTCCCTTCCTCAACCTGCTGTGCAGCATCACTGTGTTACCCGGGATTGCGACAGAGGTCTGCCCTGTCTTCTCCTCCAGATAAGAATTGTTATGGAGTCACACACTGCTGCTTGGGGCAGTGTAGGAGGGGACTTTCTCCCTACTTTTAATTCACCCTCTTGGCACTGCCAGTAATTCCCACATTGGCAAGCAGAGGGCCATCTGTCTTACTGCTCTTGCCTCTGTTAACAATGTGGCACCTGAGCAGGGTTCACAGGGAACAAAGCTTTATAAGAAAGAAAACAATGTCACACAAATAAGAACTGCTGACCTGGCCTCAAAAACCCCACAAAACATCCTAAACACAGTAAGGGAAAAGCTGCTCCCTAGACATCACCTGCCTTGGCTCACAGATGTCAATCCAAACAAAGGGCTCCATTCTCACAGATTCACTCCATGCCAAATCTCTTGATGATTTTGTGAATCATTTGCTAGGTATGCTCCCAAAAGCTTTGGCTCCTGGATTCAGGAAGCCCTAAGTTTACAGTCAGATGCAGGCCCTTCCAGAGGCAGGGTCCAAGTAGGCATTGGGACAGGAGAAATCAGTCAGGCCTCTCCTTGAGATTGAGATCACTTTTATTTTCTATTGTTTTGGCGAGGATGTGTGGGTGAGTGTGGGTGTGGTGCGTGTACATCTGGGCATGCATGTGTGTGTGCGTGCAGAGTCCTGCCCAGTGATGCAGATTATATGAATACCTGCAATTACAGTCCATGAACCGAGCTATGAAGTGTATGATGAGTGCTACACTGAGCCTCACTTGCCTCTTCTTGTGCTAACTGCAGTGCAGCATTCTCCATCCACCTCCCCACACCGCTGGTCTGAGATGCCAACCCAAGATCCCATCTAAGAGGTGCAGGAGGAGCTGAGCTCTGGAATCTGGCTCTGCAGGAGTGAGCACCTAAATGCCACTGCAGTTCCCTTTAACACAACTGTATCCATTTCCTCACAGTGAGGAGCCCCTACTGCTCTGACAAACTTAAACCCCCCTCCTCATAGGTACAAAGGGAAAGGAAACAGGGACCCCACATCAGCTCCGGTGCTACGGCAAAGCAAGAACATCTTGGGTTCCTGGGAGAGCAGCACCCAAAAGTACTGTTGAGTTTTTGCAGCCACCATGAAATTGTAGCATGGAGGGTGCTGCAAGGGAGATGACTTGCATTTCTGCAGCCCACAGCCTCTTCCATCTGACTTGAGAGAACACAATGCAAGTCAAATCCCAATCTAGTCTCTATTTCTTAAGTTTAAAGCTGAGTCACCCAAGCTCAGAGCAGAGACAGAATGCAGAACCAACAGCATTGCCACAAGAAGAGACTAAGCGAAAGCATCCTGGCCTTGTGGTAAATTGAAAACAATCTTATTTCTCTGACCTTTTTGCCTTTAGCGCAGGTAAAGCAGTTTTCTCATCACCCAGGACCCTCTGCAGTTGCCAGAGGCCTCCAAGTGTCCCTCCCTGCAAGCCCTAAGATAAGCAAGATGCACAGCATCACCCTTTGGGCTCCCTCTCACTCTACCTCAACAGATTTGGGTGCTGCTTGGTGACATACATCTTCTTGCATTACACAGACCCAGCAGAAGGCAAAGCTGCTATCCTGGGAGTTTCATTTGGACGGATGCACATTTGAATCCCAGGTTTTGCCTCAGAGCGTAACACAGGGTAGTTCAGGACATGTTCCAGGTGCTGAAAGTCCTGCAGTGTCAAGTAAGTTGCCAGCTCTACTTCCAACCCTGTCTGCACCAGGAGGTCACTCCAAAGAGTTTAATTCACTGTCAGCTTCACAGGGAGGCAATCAATTCCCCAATCCATTCTGACCTCTTCATGTACTTTCAGTAAGGGCTGCAGGGTGCTCCGCACAGGTCTTACGTTGTTTCTAACAGTTCAGTAACTCTCCAAGCAGGGATAAGAACAGGAATATAATACACACTTTGAACTCGGGTATCTCTGCTCCTATGGCACTGCCTTCAAAACCCTCTTTCCTTGTGGATTGACTCACGAAAAATGACAGATCCTTCAAAAACACGGGGCCCTCATTCCTGCAGCTTAGAGATGTTAAGGGCATCTAACAGGCAGGACCTCAGCAAGGAGACACTGTCCAGAGGACTCCATGATGTGTCTTTAAAAGACAGCAACGCAAAATCAAAAACACTATCGGCCACATGGCTTGGTTCTCCTGCACAGATCTCCCATCTGGCATTGCAACAGGTAAATGTTTTTGAACTGCATAGAAAATTAAATGGCTTTTGCATATTAAAAAAATCAAAACCACAGATGAAAACAGTTACACCATAGACAGGGGGCGGATGAGCAATCATCATTTCATAATAAATAGACCCAACTAGTCTGATCTCCATACTGCCACACTCCCGGCATTACGGCTTCAGTGCACATGGCAGACTGCAAAGACCGGATAATGCCGTGCTCTTGCTGAGGTGGCAAGCCCTGGTAGCAGGGCTGCAGTCTCACAGAGCAGGCTGTAAGATGTCTGCTTTGTCCTCTCACTCCTTCAATGCTCACATCCCAGACCAGATTGGTGCACTGGGAAACAGGTCTCCGGCTGGAAAAGGATTCCAGTTTGTGGTTTCTTTACAATGTGGTTTCCACGCAACGTCACAGCAACAAATCGCTAGTTTCTTCCTATGGAGAAGGGAAAGAGAGAGATGAGTAGCAGCACAGAGGAGGAGAAGACCGCCTAGCACGGGAGGTGACAGTAGGGAATGCTCTAACAAAAGTTCTGACTGTACCAGGGCCCTTCATGTCTCACAGGCAGTAAGCCTCAGGACAAGGAAGTTTCCCAGCGCTATTCCTGACACCATTCAAAGATCTCTGCTCCCTTCCACTTCCTCCTGCCACAGGCAATTTCTAGTCCCCAATTTATCTACAGCACTACAGAAGCACCATCAATTCATGCTTCTCGCTGACATAAGAAAGGTTCAAATGCTCATTGCCAGAGGTGGCAAGTCAACAAATGAAATCTGAACCCAAGCTCTCCCCCCATCTGGAATGATACCCTGAAGAGACATGAAGCTGGCTGAGTTGCCAGTTTTTATTTGGCAGCTTTCCCCGCTGAATGGCTTGATTTCTTCCACCTGACCTCCACAATCTCTCACTAGAGTGGATTCTGCCCTGCCTTTCTCAGTGTTAAGTTCCTGGCAACAGTGGTTTTTGCAGCCCTGCACACAAGCCTAGTATTTGAAGGACCAGAAGCCAGGGGAACATCACCTGTGCAATAGCAGCAGGAGCCAACAGGACACATATTGCTGTCTTGCACTGGCCATAGCCCTAGACAGCCTGCATCCTGGTGGGGACTGCTTGCCAACCTGCATCATCCATCTGCCATTACAGCCCAAAGGTTTAAAAGCTGTACAACAACACAAACATTTAAAGTCCTGCATCTCTTGGACCTCCACCAGCACCTGATGCAGGGATCCTGGCTTTGGAAATGCCTACCTTCTATTTGATTTACACTGAATCAAATATTTGCAGGACTCATACAGCCCAGTTATCAGGGCACAACTTTAGGGCACAAACTGAAAGCAACGCCTTAGATAGCCTCAAAAACTTTCTCCCCAGTCAGGAAAGAAACTAGCACTGTGGTGCCAGTGCTCAGCCTGCCCTTTCCCACATCTGGCCCTGCCCTTTCCCACATCTGGCCCAGGAAAAGGGCTGCCGAAGAAGCACAGCTGCTGGGGACTGCTTAAGGGGATCAGATCCAGTTTGTACAGCACAGCTATACGCTGCTTCACTAGAGCTCCACACAAAGATGCCTGGGTGGCTTTGCTAGGAGGAACACCCAGACCTAGATTTCTAGTTGCCACAATGCATGATGAGTGCCACAATGGCAACCCCAGAGCATCCAAGCATGACAGGTACTGGGGTCACACCACCTGCCCTTCTTTAGTCCCTGCATGATTAGAACACAACCTCAGTGCTTCAGGGCACAGGGTATGTAAACACACAAGGCTGGAAACATTTCCCACCCTGCTTCTCCTCCCGGCTGCTGTGTGGGACACAGACAACTGTATTCACTGCAGCACTTTTAAAGGCTTCACAGCATCAACCCCGCTCCCCAGCAAAGCTTTGGTCAACTGCCACAAAACTCACTTGTCCAAGAACAAATCCAGGGAATCCCGCTACAGCTCATTTCAAGAGACTTTCCTCCAAGTAGGTCTCAATTAAATGGTACCAAGAACATTTTTACATTCATGATGATATCCAAATGGGTTTTCAACACACAATCAATGGGTCCACAGAATCCTATCCCCAGTGCTTCCCCTCTGGCTGATGGCCCTGCCATTAGCAGCAATCTTTTTGCTTCATGCCTCATAGTTGTCCCCGACTTCCAGGCAACTGCATCCACTCCAGCCACAAGGCCCCCACCTGGGAGCTGCCCCTGCCCCACAGCATTTCAGAGTCCAAAGTCCCATCAATCCTCATCAGCATGCAACTCCACGAGTTGAGAAACAGGAGCACTGCAGAGCATCAGCCACATTCTGCCTGGTGAAAACCTTTGGCAACAGCACTGACGATTTATCTGAAAGAGGAAAGGATAAAGAAAAAGTAATGTAGCATGAGCAGCAAAGTTCATAGTGATGAATTGTTATGAATAACCTAAGACACAGAATTTTCTCAAGGCTCCTAAATAGGTAAGGCAAGGTCTTTAAAAGTAACACAGGCCTTTTTAAGAACACAAGTTTCCTGTCAGGAGAGTGATGGTGAAACTGGGACACAGTTGTTAAGAGGCTGTGGAACGCAGGCTGGAGGACAGGACAAGTGCACAGGCACAGCTTGACAGTGTAGTACAACAGTTGCAGCCTCAAGTTAGAAATGTGCTGTGACAAGTACACACACAGGAGGACCAAATGAATAGAAAATAATGAACTGTGGCTCAGTACCAGGGCAACTACTTTGTTCTCACCCCAGGTGGACACTTCAACTTGACCTTCACACACAGCTCAACAGCCACCCATCACCAAACCTAATCTCCATCAGGATGCATGTATTTTGGAGTGGGAGGGTACTGAAGAGAGAAAACAGCTGCCAAAGCTGCTTTCAGTTACTGAAGAGAAAGCAACAGGCATCCACATGCAGCAGAGCAGCAGCTACTAGCAAGACCCTCCTTTAAGCTCCCTGACAAATTCCCTTGTGCCACTCCAATGACGGCAGGCTATGGTTGCATTTCTGTTAGGCAAGAAAGCCTGTGCATCAAAAAGCCAAGGTAAGTGCCTGTCTTTGTGAGTGTTGTTCCACATTTGTTCCCACCACAACACAGCTCTGCTTTGCAAGCACGTCCCCCACTCTGGGGAGTGAAGAACACGTAAGGTAAAGATACACAGGAGGGCACGGCTTCTGTCCAGAGGGACATCACCAAGTTGGAGGACTGGACCAACAACAGTGCTGCAAAATTCAACAAGGACGAGTGCAGAGCTCTATACCAAGAACAGGACAACCCAATGTACCACCCACAGCCTGGGGTCCAGCTCGCTTGGGATCTGGTGGAGAGCACATTGAATGCAAGCCAGCAAAGCGTCTTCATAGCAAATAAGGGAGACCCAGATGGAACAGAAGGAAAAATGTTCTGCCTCAGGAGAACAATGTAAGTCTGGTGTCCAGAGAGGTGGTGGCACCTCTACTCTTGGCAGTCATCAACCCTTGCATATACAAGGTCCCAAGCAACCTTACTGGTTGTTAGGGTGGCCCTGGTTGGAGCATGGGGTGGACAAAATCCTCCTAAAGTCCAATCCTACCTAAACCTGACTATGATTGTTGTCTCCCAATCTGTCCTGCCCGCTACGTGTGTCTTGTACCCGCCACAACAAAGCACAGGAAACACCTCAACCCATTTTACTCTACCTTTTATCTAACAAGCAAGCTGCCTATATGCACAAATCATTAGAAACCTCAGGCTGTGGGGTTGCTACCTTCCATAAAAAAAAGTGCTTAGCAAGGGCATATTTCACATAGGCTTTTTGGTGTCTACTGATAGAGGAATGAGGGTCTGCTTTCAGGTCTCACTTGGAACAAGGGCTGATCACAGTAGGAGTGGGAGGGTAAACCAAGGCAACATTAACTTTCTCGCTGCCGTTCTTGGGACAGATGATCTCCATCAGTCCCTCTGGTCTTGGCTGACTCAGCAGTTCTCCTGTGAGTAAGAGAAAAGAATGAAAACATTTAAAAACCAGCAAGGCAGTTTTTGCAATTTTTGCATTTAGCATGTCCTTTCCCTTTCCCCCCACCCAGTAAATATCCAGGACAAATGCAAGTGAGCACTGTAAGAACAATTATTGGTCCTGCGACCCAAGCAGGTCTCGTACATGTAACCATGGTGAATGTCCTGGTGATAATGGCTTGGAGACATGCTACTCCATAAAAAAGTAACATCTGCCATCTTTCCTGTCTCTGCATTGAATCACTGCACACAGACTCAAGAACTCCTTAGGGATTCATAGCATTTAGATGGAGTCTAACGAGATGGAGGTTTTCGAAGTAGGTGTTTTGATTAGGGTGTAGGGGCAGATGGAATCCAGAAGTTTACATTCAATCTCCATGAAAGGGAAAAAGCTGACCTGTAGCTTCAGCAGGATAATTGGAAGACAGATAGAGAAAGCTAGAGATAAAATCCTTATTATTCACATGTGCACACTACAGCCACCCAGACCTACAAAGCTACCTGAAAAGCAGTTGTCTTTCAGTTCAAGCAGAAGGATGCTACAAGGACCCTACCAAGACCACCTTCTTCAGTATAAACCAGAAAAAAAAAATGTTTGAAAGCAGTGCCACAGACATAACTTTTGCATTACTGCAGTATCTTTCCTCTAAGAAATTCTAGGGAGTACCTCAAACCAGCCAGACAAGCATGGTTGACCTTTTCTGAATCTGTATGCTACCTCCTGTTCTGTCCCCGAGCAACCCTGCCCGTTGCAGCTATCCAGCCATCCTCTATTACTGTGATTTCTGAGCTGGAGCAAGCCTGTGGTTCTGCGATGGCTGTTCTGACACTTTTACTGACAGAACAAAATTTAGAAGCAGGTAAAAATACTTGAGAGCTCGATTCTCTAATGCCCCTCTCCTTGGATTTGCTTGCCACAGCTGCCACAGGCCTGCTGCCCTGTCCTGTCAGGGTTCTGTGCCATGCTGAACTCTGCTGAGCATGCAGCTAGCAGCTGCCAGCTCTTCCCTAACGGAGGTAAAGCCAGCTCCACGAATCAGTGGCAGCGAGGGGCTCTCCACCACATGGTTTCCCTCTGCTAAATGAGTTGTCAGGTCCACTGTTAAAGTGCCAAGTTGGCAGTTCCCAACCACTGGCACCCTTGCAGTATGTAGTCCAGGGCAATATGCAGGTCAGCATACCAAGAGGGAAAAGGCAGGTGCTGAGATGTGCCCAGCTCTGAGGAACGCTTACCCTACAGCTCACTCAGACCAACTCAAGTTTCCTCCTGGCTCCGCTCCACACATCTGACCCCAGCAGGGCAGATTCCTCAGCCAATGACATTCCATCGCCTTGGCGTAGTCCAGGCACAGCTTAGACACCCAATAGCACCACAAGCACCTCTTGATACCAGTCTGGCAGGTAGGGTCTGCTCTCAAAGCCAGTATAGGATGGCAGCATCAATGCCCAGCAATGGCTCAATTCTTCTGCTGAGCATGCTTCTATCTGTGCCACACAGCCCTACCAAATGCAGAAGCACCAGGCTACAGATGGTTTGTGCCAGCTAGATCAGTAACTTCCTTGGCAGAGGCAGGTCAGCTTTAAGCAGGCTGAAGTCACAGGTCCACACAAAACTCTGCAACCAACAGAGCTGGTTGTCCCCACTTCCACTAAAACCCCCAAGACAGCTAGTCCTTGGACTTGCTCATTTTCAAAAGCACTTGCAATAAACTCCTCTGCTGCTAAACAAAAAAAACTAGAAAAATGTCTCCGTGCATCAAGCTGCAATTACCAGGCACTCCAGGAAAACCAGAAAAGAAATCACACTTTGAAGAAGTACTGTCAAACCTGTGCAGCAATGACACAACAGTCAGTCCCACCCCTCACTTCATCCCCTGAAGTCCCCCAAATGCCACTTCCCTCCTCTCATCCTTACACTGTTTCAGGGAAGCAAGAAGAGAAAAAGATCTAAACCCTCTTGTTTTTTTCCAAAGCAAGAACGCATCATTTGGTATCACAAAAGTAGAGGGGAGGGCTTGGCAAGGAACACACACGCATACACAGTTGTTCTTGAGAAATATTGCACATCCACAGCCAGTAATTCCAGTTTGCCCCTATGGTCCATAGCTGAATTCGCATTTGGTTTGAATATCTACTTTCGTCTCACACCCACACTCAAACCTGAAGTGGCAGAGCAGCTTTTAAGTCATGCAGACACGTCTCCCAGAACAGAAAAATCATGATGGCATTTGCAATTCAAAGTTAATTCTGCAAGGCAGCGTCCTCAATTACGTGAGCTGTCACACATTGAAAGCAGCACTGCATCCCATCAAGCACATACACCACAGGGCTCCATGTTCCAGTAATTACCAGGTTTCCAACCCCAGGTTGACTTCTAAACTGTAGTATTGCTAACAATACTGAAAACACCAGTTCCAAAAACTGAAGTCATAAAATCAATGCACCATTATGTGCTATAAATACAGGGCTAGTATCCACTAGATCTTAAACCAGAGGAGTGCAATAAGACTGGCCTGTCTGCTTGAGCCTTCATTCCCATTTCCATCTCCTCACTGCAAGAATCCTTAGATGGAGATTTCTCAAGCAGAAGACATCGCTGCAGGGTAAACAGGTGCCTGATTTGTAGGCAAAACCCTTTGCACAGCTCTTCAGTCAACCCTCCTTTTCTTTATAGCCTTACCTTTGCCTCTAGGATAAAGCTTACCTCGCTTTGTCACCATCCCCATCCACACCTTCTCCAGCTCCACTCCCATCTCCTGCCAACATACACGCTGCTCCCTGGGAGAAAGACTTTTCTCAGTTACTCTGTGAGATTCATCACGCATCAAGTGGGCAGAAAGTCACCTGCCCATCCTTTCTATTCCTCCCCTCCCCCCAAGTAAGGTATGTCCCACTGCCCTCCCACCACAGCACTTTCGTCCTCTTGCCTTTGCAAACTGCTCCTCTTTGCTGAACAAACTCATCACAATACTAAACCAGGCATAACTGTCTAAATTACACTTCGCAACCCTGCTAAATAGAAGTTAAATAAAATCTCTTGGCAGTATGCAATCTTCAGAGCTGTAACAAACTAGCATTGGGACACTGTCTGGATGAAATTCTCCAGGCCCAGGATCTCTTGGAGGTTTCAGAAACCTTACATTTCTATTCAGAAATTACTCAAACTGCAGGAGATGAGAAATAAAATTCTCCATGGCTGCAGCAGGGTGGGAAAGAGAAGATTAAACAAAGTATTACACTGATTAAAAAAAAAATGCAAAGTGCCTGGCATGTGGTAGCATTTGCTTGATCTAACTGTCAAGTTTAAATGTAGCTGGAGCATCCCACGCCTGCAGCACTTGTTCTGCCCCTATGTAAAAACTAGCCACTCTGTTTTTTGATTGCACATTCCTTCATGAACATGTCACAGATTTTACTGGAAACTTCATTTCTGCCTGCCCTTGCAAAAGCACATGCACAAACTACGAGTCTTATCTTAAGTCTCCACATGACCTTGGTTTTAATATTACATTCCCCAGAAGTCACTAAGGTTTTAACCAAAGCTCCAACTACTTGTCTAAGAGACTAACACGGTTGAGTTTTTTAAGAACAATCCCATCTTCCAGAAGAGAAATCTACATCACTAAGATTATTCAGCTGATTTAGGAGTATGAACCCTATTCACAAAGTCACTTGAATGTTTGATACTTGCTGACGAGGGCCTGACTTTTAGATGACATGAGTCCTAATTCAGGTGATAGCAGAGAGTTACCTGCCAATCCTGGTTAAAAACACTTGCAAACAGACAGTAAATGCTTTGAAGACAGTCCTTTGCTGCTTTTCCATTTACAATGGCACAAATGGTGCAGAGGAGTCGCATCTGTCCCGTGGCATGGAAACAGGTCTCCACAACTGGGCGTGTTGTGCTGTGCAGCACGCTAAGGCTGAGACGCAAACCCAGCCCCTGTCATGAAACTACCATAGTCAGTGTGCAGCATAAGCTGGTCTATAAACGCCCCCAGAAAGGTAGGCAGAGCAAGTCACACTGCCCACACCATTTAGAAGAAACCTGCTACATGTGGGCAGTCACAGGCAAAGGTAGGAACAAACCTTCAGCCACACCCAAAGCTCTATCAGAAGGGCCTGTTTCGACTCAGCATTAGCCAGCTCACCCAAAGCTGATATTTCTGTCAGCAAGGTGTTCTTCACTGCCACTGTTTTATCCCAGAAAGACATAGGCACGACTAACTTTAAGCCACTTGCACTGGGTTCCTAAGCCAGCTGAAAATCTGCAGCCCATGAAGATAACTGCATGTGCCAGACAGAGCTCAACTGTGTACTGCCTGCCACTCAGTACACAAGAAGACCCTTCTATTGCTGTACATGCCCAGACACACAGAAAAGCACAGGCGTACAATTTTTGGTCAGGCACACTTTCCCTTCAGCCCTTTTTTTACTGCAATTTGGGGAGGGATGCCTCCTTTGGAGCTCATGCCAGCCATCAGACCAATGCATGCTGCAAAGCACACTTCACTGACCTTTAGGAAATACCCGTGAAATGCCAGATATCTGTGACAAATCAGACAGTTAGGAAGAAAGCTGACAGCAAGAAAAGCAAGTACTTGCAGGAGTGTTAGGTTCCTCCACACTAGCAGCCACACACCCAACTGTAAGCCTACTTGGCCGTCTAATAAAGAGAAGGATTTTGCACACAGGGAGGGAAATCCTACCTGGATCATTTGCTTTCACACAGTTCCCACTGACTTGGCTGTGCTAAGCTGCATAAGGTTCCCTGTTCATATGTTAACAGTCTGCAGCAAGGGCGCAGGGGTGCTAGATTCTGCTCTGACCTGCCATTTCATCTCCCCTCTCTCTGAACTCCCAGTACAACACATCTGCACAGTATCAGTCTGATGGTGTTTCTCAGTTTCATGCTGTCATCCCTGCTGTCGTGATCTGGGACAACCAGTAAGCAGTGGCTGAGCAGTACCCTGGCCCTGGCTCTGCAGTGCAGCTTCTGTCTCTTCAGTCTTGCTTGGGACCCTAAAGATACATCACCCATGCTTCACAATAGGGACATGAGACAGCCAAACCCAAGTTGTTCCTACATCCTGCTCTGCCTCAGCACTGTCCCACTTACTCCACACCTGTTTCTTGCAGACCCACTGCTCATTTGCTCTCCTGCCCCAAATCCCTTCTCACTCTTCCTCCTTGCTGAAGGCCTTCAGACACCAACCACAGCAAGAAAGGTTGGCAGGAGACACACACATTTCAGCATTAATTGCTTTTCTGTCAAGCCTTCTCTGACTAATCTGTGCTCGTGACATGGCTCTGCACAGCACTTGCCAGTCATGCCTTCAGAAAAGTAGAAACTAAAACAATTCAACACTTCCTGCGTAAGAAAAGCACATGTCCCAGGCTCAATTTCCAACAGTAGTCAGAAAGCAGGGCTTTAGAACCCCAGATTCCAGGACACCCTTCTGCTTCACATAGAATCCTTCCCCCTTTTATCCATACAACTGCGAAGAGAGTGAGGTTGGAGAAGCCATGGCTTCCCTATGTGTCTCTTAGTTGTTTTGAGGTTCACTAGCAAGAGTACTTAGCCAATTAGATCAAACCTATCACAGGGCCAGGATAATTTGAACAGCAACATGTGTAGATGTCCCCCCTCCACTCTAAGCACAGCTAACACCCTCACACACTTGGACACTGCAGCTAGCTCTACAGCAGGCGAGAAACCTGCCAGAGCCTCAGTAGACGGAAGGGAAAGGAAGATGGTGTGTCACACCAAGCCTGCTTCTGCTCCATGCTATTTAAATCTTATTTTCATCACTCTCTGCTTGGATGAACTGAACAAGTTGATTCGTGCAAACATTGCTGTGCACGACACACAAGCTTATTCTCAAGCACTGAGCACAGAAAATACTGCTCTGTATTGGCATGAATTTTTAATACTCTCCTCACTGCACTGCCTGCATGTCACATAAAAATATTCCCCAGAGAGTCAGAACTGTGCACTGTCCTGGATTTATTTCTGGAGTCCTGAGTGACCTTATCTAGCTGGCCTGCTTGAAGCAGGGGACTGTATAGAGACCTTCAGGTTAGGACTTCCATTTTCTTCTTACTGGAGATTATTCTCCTGGCTGCAAACACAAAAAAATAAAGAAGCTGAAAGCAGAGACACCAAAAAAATGGAGCAGGGCAGGGTGAAATCCACATTATGAACAGAAAGCTACATGAGACTTGTATTACAGTCCCAGTTAAAGGAGCTTAAAGCTAGCAAACAAAAACAACAAAAGAAAAAAAAGTCCCAGCCTATGAAAGTGCCCCATGGGGAGAAACCACTGCAGAAAAAAAGCAACAGAGAAGAAAACTCTGATAGGCACTGATAACAACAGTAGGCACGTGAGCAGAGCCACCCATCAGGTAAAGCACATAGGTCTGGAATTAAGTATTAAAAAGAAAGTTAAAAAAGAAAGGGAAGGCTTGAAAACAATAAGTAAAACTTTCTCTGCAAACGCAGAGTGGGAAAGGAGGCTAGTCACAAGGCAAAGGACCAGTCTACAGAGATGAGTCCCTAAGACCAGAAGCTGAGAAAAGGATTTGGAGAGCAAGGAGTAGGGTTAGAACCTTCCAAAACATGCAGAAGAAACTGATGGCAACTTGCCATTTCTTCTTTGAAGGATTCACGACCAAATGTCAGCAGTGACACCTCGCTCGAACACAAGAGCAGTTTGCTGTCGGTGCTCAGCTCCTCTCCAGAGCATCACAACTGCCAGAGAGGCAGGTTCAGCCTCAGGGCTACTGGCTGACCCAAGCACCAGACAGCTTTCCAGCTCTTGCATTCACAGCAGCAGCTGTCTCTAAGGTCAGTATCTCATCTGAAGGCCTCACAACTCTGGCCAGAGTCATATACATGGGCTCACCTTGAATTCTTCCCCCAGCTAGCTGCACAGGAAATGTTTTACCAAAGCTCTTAATTTATGCCAGATGACAGAAATGTGGAAAAAAACCCCAAAACAAAACCTTTGGAAACAGGTAGGAGTGCTTTTCAACTTGGAGCTGATGGGTCTAGGGCAAACTTGAGGACCCAGAGCCACAGTTCCCCAGGCCAGGGACCTCAGACCTGCTGCAGAAGATGCACTCTGCTCAGCTCAAGCCCACGCAGCTTTCCCCACTGCAGCTGAGATCACCCTGCCCTTAACCTTTTACCCAAAGAGCTACTAGATGAATCATGGTGGCAGAACACCAGGGATGATGTAAAAGGGTAAGGTGCTCTGCAAGGCCTGCCCAGGAGAGACAGAGGCTGTACTTGGCCATTGCTACCTCTAAAGGAAGGGGAGATGCCACACAAACACCAGCTCAAGACTGGAAGGCTTAAGGGGGTTAAGTACACTCCTCCTTCCCCAAGTAATGACAGGGTTAGCCAGCTCTTAACTCCTCCCTATAACAGCAGGAGAGGACACTGACACACCTCAGAAGCGGTAAAAGGTCTGGGGAAGCCTTTGGCACTGAACCAGGAGTGCTTTTGGGTGGAGAACTTGAGTAGAAAGCATTTTGGATGCTTGACTCAGAAGCTAAAGGAGGGTAATTATTCAAAATGCCAGTTTACATCTCATCCACTAATTTCCCCAACACTAATTATTTGTGATCATCCCTTATCAGTGTGGCAGTATAAGCCTTCCAAGTATAAAACTTGGAAAACTCTATGTTCGTCCCAAAACATTAGCCAATTACCTTTTTCTCAGGCACATGGAAGTCAATATAGTTAGAAATGTAATTCAATTAAAAGCAAAACGTAAAGCCTCAGGCATTCCCCAAACCACACAATTCAGTACTTCCTACCTCCATCCTCTCAAACCAGAATAGAGAGCACAGTAGCAACTCACCAAAGTAACTCCATCAAAATAATTCTAGGAGCAGTCATGACAGTTTGAGCCCTTCTGTCTCCTTCTGATTATGAAACAAGCAGCACGGAGAAATAAAGGTGGTTGACATCTACCTAATTCCTAAGCCACCATGGGTAGCTGATCTACCATCAGCATGGCCACACAACACACGCAACACCTCTCTCCTCTTCCTGCAACTCATGAAATACTAAGCATAGAGGGCATTTATGCCAGGTAATGCTGCCAGCTCAGTCAGAGAAAAGTCCTCAGTCCATGAGGAAAGAAGGCTGTGAGTTCTGACACCACAACCCCTGAAAAAACACAGGGGAGGTAGGATGGTAAACATGGTGACATTTCTCCACTCTGTCCTATCAAACTCAGTTTGTTTCAAATGGTATTCCAGCACAAGAAGCCTTCCTTGTCCGGCTTCATCTCTACCTGTTCTGTTGGGCACACCATCCTTCTTCTCCCTGTGTGATGGGGAAGGTGGGAATAAACTACTTCTACTCATGAGTGACCACAGCAGACCCTGGAGAACAGAATAGACCACAAGGCTCAAGTAAACAGCACAGCATCAAGGCTCAGAAAAAATGAGAGGAGGCACTGGGGAAAAGCTAAAGTAGAAAACAAAATATCCTCCAAATTTCTGAATATTTTGCTGCCTTTCTAATATCTAAAAAGCTCCTTAAAATTGGCAGGTTGCAACACAGCACTTTCAGATGACTGCAATACAAAGCCATGAAAAATTGATTTGCTTCATTAACATTTTAAGGATGTTATTAGCTGGAACGAAATTGATTGTCAAGGCATTTTAAGGGAGAGTCATGGTGTAATGAGCTCAGTGCAAATTATCCTCATCCCAGAATAGAAACAGGCCTGCCACTGAGTAACCAAGTCCAGAATCTACCTTTTGGTTATTTTTAATGACACCTCTTCAGCTGTATCTGCCAGGAGCATTTTCTCATTCTGCCAAGGCAAGGCACCAGCTGGAAAGAAATCTGCAGCCAGCCTCAACCTGTCTGCTCTTACCCAGTAACAGCAAGGCATGACTGCACACAGAGCATCCACTCGAACGCTAGCCACCACCAGCTGCAGCCAGTCCAAACGGCAATAATCCCCAACAACCCTGAGCCCACCTTTCCAAACTAATTCCAAAGCTATTACACACCCATCACAGAGGAGATGCTGTGCTTTTTTTTTCATCTAGACCACTTGGATGCTGCAGGTCCCACTAAAGGGAAAAAAAAAAGAGTTTAAAAGAGCTCTGGAAGCCTTTACTATGATTAAGTTGTCAGGCAGGATTCACTGAGCTCTGCAGGGAGCTACCAGGACTGGTCAGCACCTTGCTAGCTCTGGCTCTCTGTGTTTGGGTCACAACGGATTAACAGCTGGCCACACTAAAAGCCTGGTGAGGGGCTTACCACACTCAATCTTGTGGACTTCCAGCCTCATGTAACTGATGAGGCATGACCAAGTCTCAGCCTGCCCTTCTGCCAAACTTAGCAGAGCAGGCAAGGCTGCAAGACATTTTTCCTAACAATAGTTTGGCTATGATGACGTACCCAGAACTGGCTGATTTTTTGCCTGCTCTAACGCAACGATTAAGAAGAAAACCAAAGGAAGTACTCCAGCACCTGACCCAGGCTGCAGAACTCCCTGCTGCAACATGCTGTAGATGCAAGAAGCTCACAAATGTTCAAGAAGTGATTGGACCAGTAACTCTCACAAGTGTCTTTAAGCATCACTAAAGAGACAGATCCCTGTGCTAAAGATAGACACAGGCTGGGACAACGCCTGGGACAAGTAGCTTTTTCCCCAGTTAGCTTACTCCTTTCCCACAAGATGTCCATGCATGCCACAGCTGAAGGTAGGATCCTGGCTACGCAGACCCTCTTCTGGAACAAGCATCAAGCAAAGTCAAGCTAAGGAACAAAAGACCTGCAGTTTGCCTCACAGCAGCCTTTTCCATTCTGACACAATCACTCTTTTCTTCTTTTTTTTTCAACTGACCTGCCTCTCACAAGCCAATAAAGAAAACAAGCCAAAATACACATGCAAGGCGTGCGTGCACATGTGATGCCCAAACAGCTCTCCATGAGATTAAATAAATTCCTTCCTGGGTAAAAGTAATTTGGTTCTATAAACTGCTGTTGCCTTAGGGCCATTCCAAGGTTTCAGTTTGTTCAAACTGAATTGGAGGGAGCTGTATTTTCAAACCTGCATGGTGGGTATTCTCTTTCAGATCACTTAAGGTGAGATGCATGCACAGTGCTCCTCTATTTTGATCACTAAAACCCTCCCTATTCAGCAGGACAACCACAGAGGCTGCTTAGGCAAATAAACATTTTTTTATTCCCGTCATTTTGGTGATACTGAAAACGTAACTACTTCCTGTACTGAATGTCTAAAGGAGCAAAGTCTATACACTGTTAGTTCTCACTCAGGCTCAAAGGCCAAATCAAATGTTTTACCTGTTAATTGAACCAACTTGAACTCACCTCTGTTTTAATCTATTAACACAACTACCTATTGAAGCCACTTTTCTACGGAATTAGATCTACGTCTGTTGTTACACATCACAGAACTTATTCTAGGCTTGCGCTTAATTGGAACAAAATGCCTTCTTGGTGGTTCTCCTACAAAGTTACACACTTCCTCCTAACTAATAACTAACACCTTGCTACCTGTTGACCACAGGTATTGTTTTAGCTGAGTAGGAATCTCCAGGATCACAGAAGTTTCCTCAGTTACAGGGGCATCAGATATAATTTGCTTCTCTGCATATACTTTTTCCCTTTACGCTCAGGTTTCCTGAGTACATCCTTAAGTCAAGCATTTCTTCCTTGTGAGACAGAACATGGTGGAGATTTGGGTGAAACTATATGGCTGAAACCAGCGGAGCAGAGCGCTGACGCCAGTGGCCCATTTTCCTTCTTGGTCTCAGAGGTAAGGCTGGTGTCATCTATAAAAGCATTGCTGGTCCCATGGCAGTGCCCAAGCAGCACTCCACAGAGCTCAGAGCCTGAGTTTCCCTAAGCCAACAGAGGTGAAGGACTGATTTCTGTTTCACATCTTCTCCATTCATTTGGCTTAAAGTATGTTTGTTGTTACAAAAATTGCTGTCTGAAGCCTGAGTGAGCTGCTTGCTTTGCAGTCCTGAATGGTTGAGAACAAAGCTCTGTCTGTCCTTTTACTATTGAGATCTTAAAAAAAAAAAATCTTCTTCTACTTGTCCCCTTTCCCAGAGGGATGAGAAGTATCTTTAAGATCTTTTTTTTTTTTTGCAGTGATTCCTCAGCATTTTCAATCGTTTAACCATTCTTCTCTGAACCCTCTCATTCCCAGATATCCAAACAGGTCACAACAGCTGTAAATCAAGGTAATAACTAGCTTTTGTGTACAAACACTTCTTCATAATGAGAAAATACTTATTTATGGACTTAACATTATAGAGTGTTTCACTCTCTCTGCTGAAATAAATTCTTATTACTTTTTATTCTGCCACTGGAGTGCCTTCTAAAATGATAAGTCATGTGAGTTCTGAAACAATAGCTTTGCTACTTAACTCCTGCAGAGTTCACTGCCTGCTAAATGCCATCTGGTCTGGGGTTCTCAGTGCTCAAAAATAAACTGCAGCATCGGCCTTTGCTGTTTAAAAATTGCTTTTCCAGCAGTCACACTTGCTACTGAAACAGAAGGGAGCCCTGGGGGCTGTAAAGAACTCATCAGCCTTCCAGGGAGGCAGCAGCATTGCTAGAACACTATCTCATCTAACATCCTACACCTTCCTAGGAGCTGCCTGCTCCACCATGTGACCCTGGGACAGAGCTGAGTTCCTTCCTGGCCCCCTATTTGTGCTGCAAACCTGTATTACTTCCAGGTTTTCTCCAGGCAGCTTTCCACCAGGTGGATGATTCTGAGGTACTTCTGCCCAGCATCACTGTAACACAGCCTTGACCTCCTCTCTTCAGATGCTTCACCACCCCATCTGAACTGCAACACGGCTGGCTCTCCTCTGACATGCCCAGGATTGATCCCCTCAGAGGAACCTGTCTCAAGAAGAAACAGCCTTAAAACTTCCCAGGCATTTACTTGTACTCAAAGAGAAGAGACTCAAGGAGTTCTTAAGCACATGGTCAAGAGACCCCAAAGAATGAGGACTACTGAATCTGGAAAGCAAGAACAAGCAAGATGCTCCAACTCAGCTCATTCTGAGGGGAGTTGAAGTGGATGTGGCAGCTCAGGAGATGGCTTCTGCCAGAAATGCGGGCAAAACACTGGCATACAGGAAGAGAAGACAGCATGTTTCAAAGCTACTCACTGTTATTTTAGACAGTGCGCTTTCCACAATACAATGGCAGAGCAACAACCAAAAAAAAAGGCAAATCACACACAAACTCACACAAAAGGCCATTACAAGACAAGCAAAGATCATCCTCATTTCTGCTGAACTTCACCCAGGATCACAATTTGTTCAGAGATGCAGGAGACCCCGGAGGACCATCAATGTTTTGGGCATAGATACTTTAAAGGGAGAAACAGTTCTCCAAGAGAGAACAGTTCTCCAAAAGCAAAGCAAAGCTTTATTAAAAATGACTTCTGATTAAAAAGGAGTTTTGAATCCTTTTGTAATGATGACCGGATTATCTGCATCATGCTGCATTATGCAACAGCGATAAAGCAGCATAGAGCAAGTGGCAAAAATGCTGTCTCCAAGCAGACCCACAACTTTGTGGGCAGCTCCCAGTCCAAACACTTCATCTGCAAGGCTCAGATGAGGATGGGCACACTTGGTACATTCCAGAAAAGCAGAATCATGCACAAGACATATGACACAGCAGATGTAGAGCAGAGGTTGTTTTGAGACATGGCTTTCAACCAGAGGTGCTGTTTCAGCAGAACACAGCATGGAAGAGTGACAAACCTCAGATGTGGAGCCTAGCCATGAGTCTGTCATAAAACATGACAGCTCATCATGCCATAAAGGCAGTGAACTAGAGGTCAGGCAAGAACTGCATTCAAGCTCCCCAGCCTTCTGACAAAGGCTACCCTGACAGTATCCACCCCGCTACCCAGGGCCCAGAGCAGCCATGCAGTAAGTGAACAGCTATGCTGCTCAGCTTCCCCTGTTTGAAGACACTCAGACACACTTGTAGTTGCCAGCTTTTAACGGAAAGCACATTTTTAGCACCTACAAAATGCTGTGCCAGAAATCCAAGTCATAGATTCAGAGCCAGCCTGCAGCACTCCCCAAACCAACCCATCAAGCACCTCCACTCATTACCCCGTCTTAACACAACAGTTTGGTAGTTTTATTGTTTACTTAAAAAAAAAACAACAATAAAATCAGATTCCTCTGCAAATCAGTAACCTGAGCATGGCATTGTCTTGTTTGGCAACATTTTCTTAACATTGTGTTTGGCTTCACCAAAGGCACTCAAAAAGGTGCGTGTGTGTATGTATATAACATGCTAAGCTTTCTTTCAGCATAGAAGACAGATATGATTTATTTCAATGAAGGACAAGGAACAAGTTAAAAAAAAAAAAAGGCAGCATTGAAAGCTTCATGGTAACTTTCCATTAGAAAAGAAGACACAGAAGATACTATCTTTCTGATTCCAAAGGAAGGACCCTAAACCTGTCCTTCATTCAAAGAAGTCTTCACTTTAGCCCACCCTTTGGCACAAATACACTGCTTGGTAAAAGACACATGCAAGCCTCGACTCTTAATCATTTATTTCAGCATCGTATCCCAGGAAGACTTCAAGCTGACTACAGCAGCCACTTGCTGAGCTGAATTATTTGACCATGCAAGCATCAGTCAAGGTCTTGCCAAAATCCAGTAACCATCACCTCCAAGTCTGTAGGGGCTCCCTCTGGGTACATGAATGTTCCTCTGAGAAATTACAAACTTCTGATTTAATAAAGCTGGTGTGAAAATGACAGCGATCCTAGATCACAGGCTTCTCCTTCACAAGCATCAGTGAGACCCCCTACCCAAGCCCCCTGGTATTACAGCTTCAGGTACAGATTTGACCAGACCTATCAGCAAGGACAAAGCGGATGGGAGCTTCATTCCCCACAGAGCCCTCCAGCACTGTCACACAGCTGGGTTTAGGTACCTGGAGAAAACTGAAGTTCCAGAACAAGGCTCACATCACCTCCACTTTCATCCACTGAATTTCTGCACAACTGTGCCCCAGAAAGAAAAAAAGTAAGAAATAAGTTCTTGCTCAGCGGATCCCTGCGACACTGCAGCCAGCAAGCAATGGCATGTCTTCGCAATATTCCAGTTGTCTGCCTTCACTCCCATTGTCAAAGCAGGCATGGGTTGTTTGGAAACAAATCAGAAGGCAGCTGAAGCAGAGCAGTCAGCTATATTAAAATATGAGTTCAAAGCTCCACAAAAGCAGCTTTAACAAAGGAGCTGGCCTAAAAAACAACAAACCAACCAACTCCCCCCCCAAAAAACAGTAAAATGAAAGCTTTAATTTTATGTTCTTGACACCAAGATCTCAAGTGTGAGAACAGTGAAACACTATCTTCCTTGTTCTGTCCTCCTAGAATATAGATGATGGAGAGTAAGCATATGCGGGTGTTAGAAATCCATCACTGCTGCCACTCACTACATCTCTGAGATGCTGAAGTAGTTAACTGCCACCAGAGAGAAGGGCTTATTGCTACCTTTCTAAAAGGATGCTGAGTCCCAGAACAAGACAGGGAGGCCCAGTGGCCCTCTGCTGAGCAGACAGGGCTGGAGAGAGTTAAGCAGGGCTGCCGCAGGGTCCCAAAGCAGCACTGGCACAAGCACAATATAAGCAGACTACCCTCAGAGCCCTGAAGCCACAGCACGGCTGCTTTACTTCACAGAAATAAATGTCTTCTTTCACACTGTAGATATCAGTGACCAAACAAAACAGATATAAGCTGTTCTGTAGTAAAAATAACAGCAATCAAGAAATACCATTTCAGATCACAAGAAGAGGAAGTTCTTTTTTGATGGATTTCATACATTAGCTACTTTGATAAGCCAGAGTCATTTGGACATGAGAATTTTCTATTTCCAGTGCATGCATCGTCATCTGACATAAGAGCATCAAAATCTCACTCAGACAAAGGAAGAGCCTGTTCCAAAGGAAGATTTAGAGAAATGCACAGGGAGCTGAAAACTCATCTGCTTATGCAACGCATGTAAGTAGGCCTGGTGCTTGCTGCCGACTCCCTGATTTGGAAACCTGCCACCAAACACCCTTTGCTTCAGCACATTCAACGCCGTCCAGCAGTGCTGCCTGTAAAACAGCCACACACAGCAAAGCAGTAAGAAGCACCACACAGACCAAAAGAAGAAAACAGACACAAACCCCTCCATCTTCTCCTATCCTCACAGCGGAACAGGCTTATCAACAGGATATAAGTCCGTGCCTCTGTCTCTGCCTGGGATGTCCTAGCAATGTGGAGAGAAGTTGCTCTACTTGCTCCTCTCTGGACACAGCATGCCGTTTGTCTGAAAATACAGGCCAGATGAGGCTTCCCCAGGAAAGCTGACCCATCCAATGGGCCACTTGGGGATTACTTTAAGTAAGCACTGGTCATTTCAGCTCTCATTGCTTGCTCCTGCTCAGGCTGCCCAGTCATGTGGTGGGGCAAAATGGAATCACTCCAATGGGGTATCGGTGGGACAAGAGGCTGGCTGGTTCCAAGCCCACATTAAGGCACCAGAGATCACGCCTCAATCCACAATGCTCTTTAAAACCAGCTTGGGCCCAGGAACAGCTCCCCATTGAGTGAATGTTTGGCACCACACAGTTGTTGCTAAGTCTTACACCAGTTTATCTGGATTTCCAATTCCTTGCGCCCTTGGGCAACTCCTGGGTAAGTCTGCAATTTGCAGAACACCTTCCACACTCCCAATCCAATCTCCCAGTGTGGTCTGAGCAGCTCAGCTGCCTCTTTACCATCTCTTCTGCTCTAGCTCCCACACGTCCCAACATGACTAAATCCCTGTGCTATGGAAAGTCATCCCTCCTGTGAGCCACTCCCCACTTCACATTACAAAAGAAAGGCGACATCTGATATTTGCAGCTGACCCAAATCCCCTTTGCTCCCATATAGACAAAGCCTGCTGCTCAGCCCTTTTTAATTTTAAAAAAAAAAAATTAATTGGGCATAAATATCTTGAAACATGCCCTATCACACACTGCAAAAAATACAGCTGGACCTCACTATCTGTTGAGGATGTAATCCTGCAGAGTGTAATGCTTACAAATTTGACAGACGGCTGTTATTTTCCCCCATAATGTAGTAAAGGAGAACATGTGTTCAGAACTAGCGAGTTACACAATATAAATACAGGGCGAGGGCAGAAAAATACAAATGCAAATATCAGGATGGTCAATATGAGATGACTGCTTTTCAGAATGGATTACTATTATAGAATCACAAAGTGGTTTGGGTTGGAAGAGACCTTAAAGATCATCCAGTTCCAATCCCCCTGCCATGGGCAGGGACACTTCCCACTAGATCAGGCCACCCAAGGCCCCATCCAACCTGGCCTTGAACACCTCCAGAAAGGGAACATCTACAAATTCCGTGGGTAACCTGTGCCAGTGCCTCACCACTCACAGTGAAGAATTTCTTCCTAATGTCTAATCTAAATCATACCCCTTCCAATTTAAAGCCATCCCCCCTTGTCCTACCGCGCCATGCCCCTGTAAAAAGTCCCTCCCCGGCTTTCTTGCAGCCCCTTCAGGTACTGGAAGGTCACTACAAGGTCTCCTCAAAACCTTCTCTTCTCCAGGTTGAACAAGCCCAACTCTCCCAGACAGCCCTCAGATCATCCCTGTGGCCCTCCTCTGGACCCATTCCAACAGTTCCATATCATTCTTATGTTGGGAATTCCAGAACTGAATACAATACTCCATGTGAGGTCTCATGAGAGCAGAGAAGAGAGGGAGAATCACCTCCTTTGACCTGCTAACTATGCTTCTTTTGATGCCCAGCCACTACTCCATTTTGGGGTCCTTCATTCTTGATTGATCTCAGTTTATCTTAGAATTTTAATGAGAGCAGAGAAAATGCAACTGTTCAGACACAGGCAATGGAAACACTTAGAATAAAAGACTAATGTCAGGCAGACAGAAGGAGGTCCATGGCTTTCCATCCTCCACATCATACATTCCATACCCAAACATTTCAGCTCAGTGCATTGCAAAGAGCTTGCTTTCTAACATTATCTGTTTGGAGAAAAACTGCTTGCTGTCCACACCTGGCTGCTTCATCTAAGGAAGAAGCCACAGTGGGTGAGGAAAGGTATTAAGGAGTCAGCAACAGAGCTCCACAACTGCTAGAGATGCAGCTGAGTGCTGTCACACCATGCAGCGCTCACGGTCTGTGCTGCAGCCCAATTTTGCAGTTCTGCTGCATGCACCATAGTGGTCCAGGGGCCATACAACAGATATTCATGTTTCTTCTGCTGCAGGAAGTTCACCCTCCACTTGTGGACTATGCAGCAAACAGCCACGCTAGGTATGAGTATACTTGTTTTGGGATAAGTTTTGGGATAAGTTTTGGGACAAATCAGTTTGATGCAAAGGCACCAAATGCATTGCATATGTCTCTGAAAGTCAAGCCAGACCCAACCACTGTTTTCACCTTCAATATTTTTCTACTGTGTTGTTTCATGCAGCAGAAACAGCAGCTAGACACACAGAAAGCAAATTAAGTCAAGTACCTCCATCTCAAACTAAACCCTGCAGATTGTGGTGCTGTGGAAACCACAGCAAATTCATTTTTAGGAAGCCTATCAACTACTCTACCTTGCTACAGGGCAGGATCTGTCCCTTACCACATACCACTGCTCAGTCTGTATTGCTAGAGAGGAAAATAACTGCTAAAATTGCAAAGAACATACTCCAAAAGGAATTAATCACACAGAAAGTGTAGAGTGAAGACGTACAGATCATTCCAGAAACCAGTTTTGAATGAAGTGTGCCAAGATCTTGCATACTGCTAGAACAAAAACCCTACATTAATTTTAACATCAATCACAGCATGAGGTGCACAAATCCCTCTCCCACCATTGTTGTCCCTTTGTTTCCTTCCTTCCTGTTAGGCTGTATCAGGGAGAGCCTGAAAACTGCACAGAAAGTGATGGGCACCAGGCAAAGGAGGAGGGACCCTTCCCAGAACAGTCTGGGAAGTCTGGGTTCTCTCTTATGTAACACAAATAAAAATGCCTATCTAAACTGGATGCTTGGCAAGCACCTCCCTAAAACCGGATGAAGGTGAAGATACCCTGGTATCACTTTCATAAAGGGTCTGCCTGAGATGCACTCAGACAAGCTTGTGAAATCCCACTAATAAAAGCCCAGCATACATTACTCATCATCTCGTCAGCACAATTCAGTATAACCTAGCTCAAAAACAACACAGCTCCTTCCTGGACTATTTGAACATCACCTCAGAGTCAGCTTGTGGCAAAATTGGGCAGGTCTGAACAGGATTTGAGATGCAACTTTGTTTTTCTCTGTAGTTTACTTACCTCCACAGTCCAGTTTAGCCTGACCCTCACAAAGTCCTAAGCCTAATGGACTTCCCACCAAAGCACCGAGCTCACCTTAAAGCTGTCACCTAGTTCATGTAGAGCTTGCCATGCTAACTGTCAATTCAAAACTAATACAACCTTGTGAAGTCTGTAGGTCTTAAAGCCAGTTTCACATGCATTCTCAGGAGTCCTTTACTCAAGACAGAAGAAAGAAAACATAAAATTAAAAAAATCATGTACTCTGATGACTTCAAAGAATTCGAACCAGACTAAGAACTTATTGAATACATTTTCTCCCTTTTCCCCTGGCAAATTGTTTTCAAGAGCCAAACAAGTAGCTTGCACTATTATTAGCAAACCACTAATCGGAGAGCATACTAGGCTACCACAGTTACCTGCTTAACACTGCAAATGCAACAAGGTGCCACAGCATACAGAATTCCCTACTAGATGTGCTCAGTTTGCTTTTAAAGTGATGCTTGTTTTTATAGAGCTCTATCCTCATGTCAGCTAACACATTCAGAACATCATCAAAAGGCAACAAAGATTCTGTGCTGTGGGTAATTTCCCACCATCATTTCCTGAAATACAAAAGGAGTAGAACCTTACACTCTATCTGCACGTGGATCATGCACACTGTGCATCTCCACCAAACTTAAATGGGAAAACTTCCTACTTCAGCGTTTTTAGAAAGAGGCACCACACTACCAGAAGTGCATGCACACAGCAGGGAGCAAAGCTCACTTAATGACATCTGGGTCCAGAAAGTGCTGAAACGAAGCACAAATCAGTTCTCATGTAATCAGTTGACTCTGGAGAGGGGAAAACCTTTATCAACATTTTATCTCACCCCCCTGGTTAGCAGCTTTAAAGAGTTCTCATGCAATGAAACAAAGAATCATTTTGTACTGACCATCTCTTTTACAGGTCATTTCCTGCAAAGACAAAATTCAATGATTGGAAAAATAAAAACCACAAACACGCAAACAATAAAGTAATGCATTAAAGGCCAAGAACTCCACTTAGCTTCACTAACGAAACCAAAAAGATCCACTTCAACCAAATCTAGTGTTTCCTTCGTTCAGTGATGGCATCTCAAAGTCCAGATGCCCAAAGCGCAGAGACAACTCCCATTGGGGAAAGAGCCGGGGCAAGGCAAGCTGTTGAGGAACAAACCAGAAGAGTTCTCTTGCACCAAGCTGACACACCAGGAAACCTTTCCTTTAGCAGAAATGTGTAAGAACTTATTGCATAAGGAAAAGGATTCCTTCAAACAGTGTTAAATATGCACACTGCCATCCTAATTTCAAGTAATTTTAGCAATTTCCATATTAGGAGTCTTTAAAAAAAAAAGCCCCCAGACATACACAGAGTAACACACACAGCACAAGGTAACCAGACACTGCAGACAGCAGGACAAATTTCAGAAGGTAATTCAAAACCTCAGTCTCTCTTCTGACATCCACAGTTGAGTTTGTTACTCCCATTCCTTTTTCATCCCAAGCCAGACTGTCAGGCACAAGCCTAGCTCTGTGCTGGCTACCCTAGTTCTCCCCAAGGACTTGTTCGCACACCTATTCCCCACCAGGCATGGCCCCATAGCAGCCATCTGTGCTGCACACCACACTCCTCCTTTGGCAATTTCTCTGTCTCCTCCAGGATCACAAAACATTTGTTGTCTCATTCCTGAATGTGTAGTTTCAATTAGAGGATGCCCCACCACTTCCACCATGCAAATGAACCTCAATGCTCACCCTGCAATACAGCCTAACATGAAGAAAATCTCTAAAAATCCCTGGTGGCAATTAGACTATGTTTCTACACCATTACACACAGCAAGTCACACCAGTCAAGGCTGTCACTTCAACAGCACAGAAATCTGCTAAATAATGAGAGCTAGAGGTTCTACCAAGTTCTGCAACTGATCTGTTCTCTTTCCCTCTTGAGTCACAGGGCCTTGTTCAGATTTTTCCTGCCACACAAATCACCCATGTCCATTGCTCCCACTGTGCTCAAGTCTTGCCCTGCTGTCTCTGATTATGCCACCATCAGTAAGTACTCTGCTGAAGCTACAGCTTTTAGGAAGCGTGACAACAACCCCAAACCAGCTGCAGCATCTCCTTTGAAAGCCAGGCAAAAAGTACTCTACCCTCAAGTGGATAAAATAAAAGGCTGCCAAAGCTAGCATCAGGCCCTATAACAAGCAGCTGCTGCTCCATTGCAATTGCCTGTGAAAAAAACCCAGCTGCTTACAATTTAGTTAAAAAGAATAATTAGATACCTGACATCAGCCTTTCATTGAGAGGCAGTTCAGATTTTGGAGCAACTTCTGAGCTCTTCTGACAAAACCAGCCACACCTGCTCTCTCCTTGACAGGACTTGACAGCATGACACATCCATCACGGGATCTTCTAACTCTCCATCTCCAGACTTCATCCCAGCCACCAAGGGAGTTCAGGCTTGCTTTTGATTCCCACATAGGGATGGTAAGCACGGTTTATTTTGAGTCACATGAACAAGGTAGCTTCGATTTAGCCCTGCTCTGACCATGATAGTCTCACATGGGAACTATGCTATGATACCTTTTGGAGAGGGGCTGCTGGGCTCACACACAACATCCTTGCCTGTGGCTTTCTGCCTGTTGCCACATTTTTGATCTGTGAAAACCCAGATCATCTTGTTTTGCTTGTGACCACATTTTGGCCATTTTCTACAATCTTCAAAGCCCCTGACTTTCTTATGTCCTTAGTCATACAGGTTAAGTCCACAAGCAGGAATAAAGCAAAACTACTAGTCAAACACAACAGTCCCCACTCCAAACACTAAAAAGATCAGACATCAGGATACCTTGTGCAGACCACAGCCTGGAAGAGTCTCAAAGGTGGCCAAGCACAGAGCAAAAGGAGTCAGGAGCAGAGCAGTTAGCAGGTGCACATGAAGGTAAGCTTGGAAAAATACACATGTCTGCTATCAGAGAGACTGCAAACCACCTCCACCTCCTTAATACCAAGTCACGTAGAAGGTTATGGAACTTGAACAACCTCAAAGCCCTTCAAGTCCAGGGGCTAAAAGAACATCACATACAAAATCACAGCATTTTGCAACACCTGCAACAACCCACTTGAGGTTTCATTATCTTGGGACAGTGAACTATTCTTGTTGGTCACTCCAAGAAGGGATATGCCTTTCTTAGCCTGTCAGGGATACTTTTATTTACATATTGTACAAATGTAAAAGGAAAAAGAAAAACAAAATTCAACACACCACATATCTGCCGAAAGGATGACTGCAGCCTCAAAGCACACTGAGATTCCAGCTCGGATGCCAATTCAGTTACTATTTCACCCAGCTACAAAACTCCTTCAGACATGAAAACATCCTTAAAAGGGTCCTATCAAGGCATTTTTATATCACTTTTATTCACTATTTGTCTGCAATAAACCCTCAGAAAAGTGGATCCAGAAACTCAATTTGTAATGACCACGTCACACCAGCTTGATCTTAGAGAATTTGTGTGCATTATCAATGGAAGTTAAAGACTGTACGTGCACAGGACCTAGAGGGAAACACAGGAGAGGAAAAGCAAGGATTAATCCTCAACTCGTGAACAACCAAGTTCTATCCTTGAAGGAGATTCCAATGAAAATTTTGGATGACCAAAGAATGCGCCATTGGTTTCATAAACAACGCCACAGATTGCACAACCAGACACACAGCCAGACTGCACTTCCATTTTTGAGCACAAATTTGGCAGTGTCTCCGGAGAAATATTTCCCTTATTAAGGTCAGCAGGCTGCAAAGCAGTTCTTCAGTGCAGTCCTAAAAAGACCACAGCTCTATTTAAAAATTAGAAGCATTGTAATTGCCAGGGATTTCTGCTGGAAGAGCTTGGAAAGAAGCAGACATCTTGCTTGCTACACATTTTTGTAACATCAGACACATGTCTTTCCTACACCCTGTTACAAATGATGCCAACCAGGATCCACTTGCACAAGAACAACCTTGGCAGCACAACTTTAAACATGCATACCTCCTAATCAACAAAATCAAGAGGAAAAAAAAGGCTTCGGCTTCAGAACTGACATTTAGGGGTTCCTAAACAGTCTTTTATTCATAAAGCAGATATACAGCAAAGAATAGTTTAGATTGAATGCAAACACACAGGTCTCCCCAAGCCAAATGATGGTTCGCATTTTTCAGACAATCTAGGTCATAGCTGGGCTAGATTTAAGCATCACCCAATAAGACAAGCAGGTTTCTCGATTAATTGCAGCCTTTAATCACTTCAGCACTTCCACATACCATACGTGCCTTTGAAACACATTTGTCTTCTCAACACGCTCTTCCTGTAGCTAGACTTGCACGGTATTCGTGTTGAGACAGTCACCCTTTGTCCTAAGGGCCACTTGGGATGCTAAGTCCTGTGCTTCTGGTAGCTTGGCCCAGCTTCTCCTGTGGAGAGCTTTGGAAATGCTACAACCCCCTTTCCACAGGCAGCATCACCCAGGTGGTGTTCAGAAGCCTGGCACACAAGCCCTTACTCTTCCAATGCCTAATGATGTACTGCTTACCCATGCTTCACCTTCCCAGCACACCCACCCTGGCTCCCAGCTGAGGGCCAGCCTTTCTACCTCTAAGAAACAAACAGCCAAATCCAAAGGAAAAGACCCTTCAATTTTAAGGCCCCCCCTTATGCTTCCAGATCTGCTCTGACTGTCACTGGTCACCAAAGATGCCAATTGTCTGCAGGCAGTCCAGCCCCTCTTCACATTTCACAACCAGGGTAAAAAAAAATGATCAGCCACAAAACATTCACCAAAGGGAAAAGCAAACAAACAAGATATGTGGCTGCAGGTCTGAATTATTCACAAGGTAAACCTTTAACCCATTATACCTGCACATATAGTTAGCTGTCTTGGCTGATGTCAGTAGAATCATAGAATCACTAGGTTGTAAAAGACCCCCAGGATCATTGAGTCCATTCCTATCAATCACTAAACCACACCCCTCAGTACCTTGTCCACCCATCCCTTAAACACACTCCAGGGAAGGTCAATCAACCACCTCCCTAGGCAACCTCTGCCAGTGCCCAATGACTCTTTCTGTGAGATTTTTTTTCCTAACATCCAGCCTGAACCTCCCCTGGAGGAGCTTGAGACCATTCCCTCTTGTCCTGTCCCCTGTCACTTTGGAGAAGAGGCCAGCACTCTCCTCTCTACAACCTCCTTTCAGGTAGTTGTAGAGAGCAATGAGGTCTCCCCTCAGCCTCCTCTTCTCCAGGCTGAACAACCCCAGCTCTCTCAGCTGCTCCTCATAAGGTCTGTTCTCCAGTCCCTTCATCAGCTTTGTCACTCTTCTCTGGACTGACTTCAGAGCCTCAACATCCTTCTTGTGGTAGGGTTCTTTTTAGCTGGATGGATGGTTTTGGTTTGGTTTTTTGGGAGAATGTTTCTGGGTTTTGGTTGGCTTTTATTTGTTGGTTTTTTTGGTGTTTTTTGGTTGGTTGGTTCTTTTTTTCAGAAGTCTGTATTCTTCTAGTCTTTGGGATTTCAGGAAAATAGATCACATTGCCCCAAGCACCATGTCAGCATCAAAACCCTGCATGCAGATCCCACTCAGCAACTCACACAGCACAGGTTCACCTCTCTCAAACCAGTGGTTCTTCCATAAGCTAGCATAGTCAGAGGGAGATGCAGCCAATGGAGCCAGGACATGGGCTAAAGAACAGCATCTCCTTATTTTCAAGGTCCAGAGGAAAAAAAAAAGAAAAAAGAAAAGAATAAAAACTAAAATTCCCAACCAAAATAAAACCCTAAAACACACCTTATTATTCCCATTTGCCTGTGAACTAATTTATCACCCCTATATACTTTAACTCAAATCATACTCCAGCTCCTTCACAAATTCATTCTGCCTGTAAAAAAAGAATGCTCCAACATACTTCAGACATGGGTGCATATACGTGTGGGTGCGTGTGTCTTTAAAAAAGCATATTTCTAGAGCACTGCTTACAGTTCAAAGTACACTTTGATTTCATGCAGATTTACACACCAAAGCATCTTTCGAACAGCTCCTGCAAGTCCCAGAGCAAGACAGACACAGGTTAGGAGGCAGTACCTGCATATATACAAGTAAAACACATGCTACTGGAGAAGACCACCAATAAAACCATGACTTCGGAGGCAAAAGCTTCAAAAAGCACCACAACCAGTCGTATTCCAGAAGAGGGAGATTATGCTTTTTTTTTTTTTTTTTTTAATTAGATGAAGGCGGAGAGAGGAAGGAAAATGACAATAGCTCAAAAACATGCAGTCTGGGAATCACTTCTAGGTGGGACACTTAAAGAAGATGGAGTATTCCTCTTTCTTCGCAGAGGAATACTTCCTGATAGAGACAGGACTCTTGTATGAGAAAGCGCTTTTCATACAGGGCTACAGAGAGCAACACACTCATTGTCTACCAGCAGGAGCTTTCCTGCATTCAGACGCTGCACCACAGGCCAGGTGTTGGGGGTGGAAAGGGGCACGATGAGACACCTGCAAATTTTTCAGGCATCCCTATCTGCATTTACAAAGAACCCCAAGGAAGGGGGAGCTGCAGGGTAAAGGGAATTTTGGAAAAAAAAAAAGAAACAAACCAAACCAAAAAAAAACCCCAAACCACAGTGCCACTCAGTGGAATCAAAACATGGAGAACAGGTCAGTGCCTTTTCAACAATAGCACCACCAATGCTGGGTGCCAAGCCCCAAAACACAGAGAGAAAAGGCACGGGCAAAGGAGAAATGTAACCCTCCCCTCATCTCAGAATAGGGTTATTTTAAGCCTGTCTCCTTGGAGCTACCCTAATATTTTCTCTCATGACTCAAGTCAGCCGGGAAGGCAATTAGAGCAGATGAGAAAAAAAAAAGGGAAGGAAAAAAAAAAAAAGGAGACAGAGCTAAGACTAACACCTTATATCCCCCTTCTAGAAGGTGCAAAGCCCCAGAAGTGATGAAAGGCAAGCTGGGCTGTGCCTTACCTGGAAAAGTGTGTGGGTTGGGTGACCCTCTTTTAAGGCACTTTGAACAAAGGACATGCACAGTGTAGTACAGGCCCGGCCACTCCTGGAGCAAGACATTCAGTTCTTCTACTAAAGGGGTAATAGCTTGCCAAGCTGTCCAGATATTTGGTAGTGATGCATGACTAGCAATAGACAGAGTATCTGGCTGCAGAGCTCCCCTGGCAGGCCGGTAACTCACCACCACGGGCACCTTTCCCCGGTAGGCATAGATCTGGTATTTGCCATCTGATCGCTGAACCACATGGCTGTTAATCTGGACGCTGTAGCGTGCAAACAAGCCGGGTGGGAAAATGAATGGAAAGCTATATTCAATCTGCAGCTGCTCGACCACGAAGGACTGTCCGCTAAGACTGGCGCTGTTGATCCACGCCTCTGCATGGGGAACCTCATTTTTCACGTAGCAGGGAAACTTGTACCAAGCAGCTGCCCCATTTAGGGGCTTGCATTTGGGTTTGTTGACACAGTAACAGAGTCCCATCTTCTCCAGCAGCTCCAGGATGAGCTGGAGATCCTCCCGGCTCTGGATGTGGGGCTTAAGGAGGAGACGGATAACGTGAGCAGGGAGGAGGCCATGCAGTAGGAAGCCCTCCACGTAATGATGGAGCTGAGTAGCCCTCAGTTCATCAATGCGGGTGTCGCTGAGCAGCTTCTGGAGCAACACAGTGGCATCCCGCTGGCAGAAGACATTGAGAATGTCAATGAGCCGTGGCAGGTTGTGAAACACGTACTCCCGCAAGGTGAGGTGGTCCTCAAAATAGAGAAGCTTCCCACTCTCGTGCAGGTAGGACAGGGCGCTCTGGAGACGATCCTCCGTCAGGCCTGCCTGCAAGCCCAACCGGGCAGAGTCCCACCAGCTGAGCCACAACTGCTGAGCTTGCGGCTGGAAGTGCAGCTCTTCCAGCACTTGCCAGGATTTGGGCAACACCCGGTGCAGGTTCGGGAATATATCCCTGTGCTCAGCCACAGAGAGGAGCTTGTCCCGCAGGCGGCGCACCTGGAAGCGGTCCCGGCAGCTGAAAGGCAGCACTGGAGAGAGGATTTGTGGGCGGTGGTTGAGAAGGTACTGAAACTGGGCTTTCTTTCGCCGCAAGTTCTTGTCTGAGACCCCATAGAAGGCAGTGTGCGGGCTGGAGCAGCGCAGGTCAAAGTCCTGTCCCAGAGCCTCATCCACCTGCTGGACCAAGCTCTGGAGGCCCTCAGCATCCCTCTTCTCCTGCTGAGCGATCTGATGATGGATGTCCAGGCACTTCTCTTCCAACTCCCGCTCTGCACAGAGGTCAGCATGGGTTCCCACCATGCACACCACAGCATGGGGCACCTTGGAACCAAGCCAGTGTAAGAAATAGCCCACAGAGGGGTAGAAGTGCTGGGGGACATAGGCACTCAAATTCACTACCAGCACATACAGGGCTCCAGGAGAGAGGAAGAAAGACTGGATCACATCATAGCTTGGGTCCCCAGCCAGCTCATACACGATGAACGTCAGGCGTCTCTCCGCATCTGCAGTCCAGTCCATCACCTCAATGCCCTTGCTGCCTACCGACAGTCCCAGCCCCGATGGTACTTGGGGTGCATTGGACAGCAGTGATGGTGCAGGGCTCGGTGCTTCCCCTTTCGCTCGGTGACAAGGGACATCCTGATGCTCAATGGGGATATGGTCTACCTGCTGGGTGGCAGGTACTCGTGCCGAGGAAGCATCCTGAGGCTCTGGAAAGGGGAAACAGCCAGTTGGCGCTCTCCTGCTTATGTTCTGCTGCTTCCTAGAGCACCCTCTGGGTTGGGTGCCCCCTGCCTCCACATCCTCCCTCTGCCCATCCTCCTCCATCAGGCATCGTCTCAACAGGGTCTTCCCTGCATCCTTTAGCCCCATGAGGACCAGCTTAAGTCGGGGTTTGAGGGCAGGCTGGGAGTGAGCCAGCTCCTGCTGGTAGGCAGCAATGTAAGGGATGCCCTTCATGCACACCTCGTAGGGGGGCTGGATGAGGGGGTTGTCTTTGATCTTCCACAGGGTGACCCGGGAGAGCTGCCCGAAGCCCTCAGGCAGGATGGCGATCTGGTTGCCTTGCAGGACCAGCTCCTCCAGGCTGTGGAGGAGGACGATGGAGTCGGGAAGGTAGCGGATGCGGTTGTTGTCCAGCCAGAGGGTGCGGAGCTGGCGGAGCTGGCAGAGGCGAGCGGGCAGCAGGGTGAGCTGGTTGCGGCTCAGGTAGAGCTCCTCCAGGCCGGGCAGCGCCAGCACAGCGGCTGGGAACTCCCCCAGCAGATTGGACGAGAGGTTCAGCATCTTGAGCCGCTGCAAGCTGCTGAAGCCGGCAGGCAGCGCCCGCAGCCGGTTGCCGTCCAGCATGAGGCTCTCGAGGGCGCCGAGCTGGCAGAGCCCCTCGGGCAGCGCCGCCAGCCCGGTGCCGCTCAGCCAGAGGATCTTGAGGCGGCGGAGGGCGGCGATGCCCTCGGGCAGGGCCCCCAGTTCGCGGTTGCCCGAGCAGTCGAGCTCCTCCAGGGCGGGCAGCTCCAGCACGGCGGCGGGGAAGGAGGGCAGCAGGTTGTGGTCCACATCGAGGGCGCGGAGGCGCCGCAGGCGACTCAGCCCCTCGGGCAGGCGCCGCAGCCGGTTGAAGCTGAGGTCGAGCTCCTCCAGGCGGGGCAGCTCGCCCAGGCTCGGGGTCGGCGGCCCGGGCCCCTCGGCGCCGAGCTCGTTGTGGCTGAGGCTGAGCTTGCGCAGCCCCCGCAGCGCCGCCAGCGCCGCGCCGTCCCCGAGCCCCCGCAGGCGGTTGTGGCTCAGGTCGAGCTCGGCCAGGCGGCCCAGGTGCCGCAGAGCGGCGGCGGGCAGGCGGCTCAGCCGGTTGCGCCGCAGGCTCAGCACCCGCAGCCCGCTCAGCGCCGCGCCCGCCTCCTCGGGCAGCGCCTCTAGACCGCGCCCGCTCAGGTTCAGCGCTTCCAGCTCGCCGAGCGGCGGCGGCGGCGGCGGCGAAGGGGGCCCCCCCGGCGGACCCGCCTCCGCGCCGCGCTC
>WAAB01008882.1:149323-216975 GCA_013389865.1 Piaya cayana
GCCCCGCCCCGCGCGCAGCCACCGCCCCGCCGGGGGAGGGAAGCGGCCTCGCCCCGCCCCGGCGGGGACCGCCCCGCCGCACCGGGACAGCCCGCCCCCTCAGATCCGCATCGCCTCCTGCCGCGGGACAGCCTGTCTCGTACCGGGGACAGCCCGTCCCGCACCGGGAGAGCCCATCCCGCACGGGGACAGCCCATCCCGCACGGGGACAGCCCATCCCGCACGGGGACAGCCCATGCCGCGAGTCCCGCACCGGGAATAGCCCGTCCCTCCATCCCGCACCGGCCCTGTGCAGGGATAGCTCGTCCCCCCAGGCCCCGCACCGAGACAGTCCACCCCGCACCGGGGACAGCCCATCCCTCCATCCCGCACCGGGCGTGGGGAGCGCAGCTTGCTCCCCGGAGCAGCCCGAGCTGCCCTGTTGCCGGTCTCTGCCTCGTTCCTGCACGAGGCGGAAGACTGGGTTTTGGGTTGGTTTTTTGGTTTTGGTTGGTTTGTTTCGGGTTTGTTTTTTTTTTTTTTCAAATATCCATCCCTGCAAGAAACTGGGATCAACCTTCCATCCCGGTCAATGAGCGCGTTTCCTTGCTGGGGGATGCGGAAGCCTGTGCCTCGCGGTTAGCCAGAGCAACTCTGCCACCTTCCTGCTGTGCTTTGTTTCCGTGGCTAAGAACATCGGGGCGCATACCAGACACCGCCTTCCTTGGGATTCCCCGCCGAACCCTCACAAACGCCGGTGATGCACCATGCCCAAAGGCTCAGAGGTTTTGAAATGTCACTGGCCTTGTACAGCACTAGATATTCCAGCACGCTTTGGGGGCGTGAGAATAGTCGTTTCCTTAGCGCCTTTCCAGTACCTGGAGGGGCTACAGGAAAGCTGGAGAGGGATTGTTTACAAAGGCTTGTAGTGACAGGACAAGGGGCAATGGGTATAAACTGGAGAAGGGCAGATTTAGACTAGACATAAGGAAGAATTTCTTCACCATGAGGGTGGTGAGGCACTGGCACGGGTTTCTCAGGGAGGCTGTGGCTGCCCCATCCCTGGAGGTGTTCAAGGCCAGGTTTGATGGGGCCTTGGGCAGCCTGATCTAAGGGGACGTGTCCCTGCCCGGGGCAGGGGAGTTGGAACTGGATGATCTTCAAGGTCCCTTCCAACCCAAACTATTCTATGGTTCTATGATTCCTTTCATCTTGTCACTGTCTTTTTCACAGAAAGTGTCATTCGTCACTGGCAGAGGTTGCCCACAGGGAGGTGGTTGAGTCACCTTCCCTGGAGGTTTTTAAGGGACGGGTGGACAAGGTGCTGAGGGGTGTGGTTTAGTGTTTGATAGGAATGTTTGGACTGGATGATCCCGTGGGTCTCTTCCAACCTGGTGATTCTATGATTCTATGATTATAGAAAAGCGGCCTGTATTGCAACCAGTTTCACAATCCTTATTTTCTTTATTGTGGGGAACCCTTGCAAGAACAATACCTTCTTGTTTGGATGGCCCTGCGTATTTAACTGTGCTCCCACATGGAGAAAAGGAGAGAGCTGAACTGACCTGGGCCAGAGTCATAGTCACTGCACTAAATTACTAAATTTACTAATTACTAAAAATACGGATTGCAAAGGCTCTGTTTCAGTTGCTCCCTTTCCCATCAGTAACAGACAAGCAGGGGAAAAAAACATCTTTTCAGGCCCTTGAGTCCTAACAAGCCTTCACTGGGTTTCTGTTAAATGCCTTCCTGAGCACGAGGTCACCCCAAGTAGGGAAAAAAATGCAGTGTTGGCTGGTAAAGCCAAAACAAGGATGTGGGGGACAGGGAGGAAAGCCCATGGGCCTGGGAGAAAGTGTGAAGGCAAGACCCAGCTCTGAGCAGAGCTCAGAAGCTGCTCAAAGCCAGCAGAGGCAGTCCTGGGGTCTGTGCCCATGGTTTGGTTCAGGAACACCACTTGGACTCAAGGGGAAAAGGTATGCAGCAATATTGACAATCTGCAAGACTCTTACTGAGGGGGTCTAAGCCCGAGGGCAAAACTCTTCTCATCCTCCCTGCTTTGGTGGTGTCGAATCCTGACCCTGGGAAACAGAGATAATCCATGGCCTCTTGCTAAATTGTGCCTATTTAGAGCTAGTTCCCGGGCTTCCACTCATTTATTTTCGAAGCGTCCCCATACTGGGTCAGTACATATTTTATTTGGACCAACACAGTTTTTGTGTCTTTGCTTTTCCCAAGGATTGCTTGTGAAGTAGCTCTTCTCTGTGTGCCAAAAAAAAGCACTCTCCTTTCTCACTTCAAAAGTAGCACATTCAGTTCCTCCTCAGGAAAGAGTAATTCTCTTTTCCCACCCTCTTGCCCAACTGCTCCTATGATACCAGGTCAATGGTTTGTTTCATTTTCAAATTTCTACACACAAAGCCACTCACCCTGTCACTGTCAAAAACAGGTTATTAAATTACGATGATATATCTAGAAAGAAAAGATCTCTGCAGGGAAAAATGGACTCCAGCACCGAATTTGCACTGATTTTCTTCCTTGTGCAGGTAAAGACAGAGAAAAAACAGCATCATTTAGCCATGGCAGGCTCCTAGTTGCTCTACAACTTACAACAAGTGTACCTCAAAAGGCTTCTACGCTGCACTATTGTCTTGCTTCCCACAGAAAAACTGGACAAATCCCTCCACCAAAGATGCTTCAAGCAGCTGCTTGACTCAGCCAGCTGAAAGATACCAGAGAGTGAGGCACTCATCTCTGTTTGCCTGCTACTAGAGGTCATGGCCTGGATTAAACACATCTTTCCCACAGCTTGCAAGGATACCTAGGGAGCAGCTGGCCTAAGTAGGGAAAGTTTTGACTGTTTAACACCCTATCACAAACTAAGCAAGGCAGCAGGAGCTGAATGCCTCCTTAAGGCAATGAAGAGAAAGAGAAAAGTCATGCAGCCCTAGTCAGACTTTTGGTGAGCTTCCCTGTGTGATGAACAAAGCTAAGCCAGAAAAAACATGATGAACAGCAGGCTGACACAAGACATCCCTGGTGCCACTTGGAGGTTGTCCAAGGAGGAAAGTTCTGGTGTTTTCCTAAGACCCTTATTTTTTATCCTACTATACCTCCACCGGCGTGCAAATCTGTAACTTCAAATAGCCAGGGGTGGTGTCTCTTGTTTTCTTCAACACATTCACCATGGTTAAAGCTGTCAGTTGTGACTGAGATCCTTTCTGGGGAAAGGAAACATTTCATTCCTCAGAAAATGCAGCTTTTGCTACAGATCTAGATGATTCCTTGTCTTCCCATCTGCTTAGGCAGAGGAGATGTGTTTCTCCAAAGGGTCCTTCTTCACTTCCTCTTGATTTACTTGTCAGAATACTACAAGTCCATTAAAACATGTGCACTAGCACTCTGGATGGTGGTTTTGGAACCATTTCCTATTTGTTGGAGCTTAAAAATATTCTGAAACCACCCCAAACCGCTCTCCTAGCTGCCTTCAGTTGAGGCTGAGAGGCAAGTGGCTGTAAAATTTGCCAGCAATGCTATAAAGCATTTTGTTTAGGTAAAAAAAAAGGAAGAAAAATAAATTAATCCCATTTCAGTGGATTCCATTACAGACCAGAGCTGCATTTGGAGTTATAAATTTTAAATAGTGGCCCTGGAAAGTCTTTTTGATGGGATTTAATTATTCAGCTGAAGTCTGAGTTGCCTCCACTTTACTGAGTCCTGCAGCTGCATCATTAATAAGGTTTCTATCTAAAGAACCTCCCTCCTGGGTCTGGTAAAAGACAGGGAATTACCAACAGTATTTTAGAGCCTAACTCTGGGCTTTGAGGGGCAAGAGGTGTGAATGTATTCAGCCGCTTGTGACAGGACATGAACCTAAATCTATTCAACAGAAGCATCAAGTCACTGTGGCAAGTGGATGTGGGCAGCACTGTGGGCCACTGCAAAGCTCGTGGACTCTGGCAGCAGCACCAAGTGAGGCTGACATCCCTTCATGAAGTGACAGGGCCTGATCCACAGGCCTAAAACTGGTGAGCCATGGATGATGAACTAGATGATCTTTAAGGTCCCTTCCAACCCAAACTATTTTATGATTCTATGATCCTATGATTCTATGATTCACGTGGTGTTGCTATGTGTACTGTTCAGTCTGCAACTTTCCACATTGCTATTATCAGTAGAATCATAGAATCACTAGGTTGGAAAGGACCCACTGGATCATTGAGTCCCACCATTCTCATCAATCACTAAACTATGTCCCTCAGCACCTCATCCACCCATCTATTAAACACCTCCAAGGAAGGTGACTCAACCACCTCCATGGGCCTGTTCCAGCGCCCAATGACCCTTTCTGTGAAATATTTTTTTCTGATGTCAAACTTGAACCTCCCTTGGCGGAGCTTGAGAATTGTGCTGTGCTATTCTTCATACACAATACTGTAAGAAAGTGTTTCATTATGAGTAGAATTGTGCTCTGTGAGAAAGTGTTTTGTGGCTGGCATTATCAGCAGAATCGGGCTGTTCCACCTTAACTATAGCTCCTCCAGTGTACAAGATAAAAAAAAAGAAAACTATCAACTTCCTGGCTGACCAGTCAGCACAAGCATGGATGCTATGTGAAAAAGAGAAGAGCTGTGCAACACTCCTTGTTGCATCTCTACAGCCCATTAGTTTAAAGATAAGAGATACCCAGCTGCTTCCTCCTCTCCTTTCCTGGGATCTTGGCTATATTCCAGGAGGGAGGAGGGGTGGAGTAAGCAGCTGGGGCCAGACTCTGCTTTTTGGGGTCATATAACTTGTTTGTTCAGTGGTGTAAAACCTAAGCCCCTTGCAGCAATGGTTGGAGACCTCACCCTCAAGAGGACACACTGTGTGAACCCCAGTTGCTGGAACAGCCTCTCCAAACTCTCACTGCAAAAAAAAAAAAAGGGCTCCCTGGATCAGGATGATGATGACAAAGCCACTGGTGATGTATCTTTCTTAATCACTACACTTACTCCGTTGCAGTAATTAGATGCATCGCCTTTATAAGCTGTTAGTGTTAACTTGTTGTTGATCATTACTAATAATTTGTTACCTTTCTTGCTGTATTAAGTTGAGTAAACTTGATTTCACAGCATATTTGAGAATTTGGGCTTTTATGCTGAGCGTGCTTTGTGCTTAAGGCTTTGTGGTAAAACACCTCCAAAGAGTGCTTGCCCTCCACAAATCCAGACACACAGCCCTGATGGTAAAATCCCAGGTTCCCACATAGGCAGCAATTTAATGAAGGCCAGGAAGAGAGAAGCTTTGGGGAGTACAGCACAGCTGCTTACTTCATCTTTCTGGAGGGGAGCAATACTGCTGTACACGTCAGGCAGGAAGGTGGAGGCTTGAGGAAATGTGGTGCTGCAATGGGATAGGGACCCCCACCCAAAGGTGGGGATCTGAAGAGGAGATGCATCCCCAAAACTGCTTCGAATCACACCCTGTGAAACCCACTTCCCTGTGAATTCTGATGCCTTTCCTTGTCCCTTCCCAGGTGTAGTTTTCCTAGAATGACAGAAAGGTTTGGGTTGGAGGAGACTTTTAAAGACCAGCCAGTCCCACCCCCTTGCCTTCTTCAAGCAGATCAAGTTGCTCAAACCCTCATCCTCCAGGGATGAGGCATCCACAGCCTCTCTGGACAACCTGTGCCAGTGCCTCTCCACCCTCATTGTAAAATATTTCTTCCTTATGTCCAGCCTGAACCCTCTGTCTTTCAGTTTAAAATTGTTGTCCCTTGTCCTTTCACCACAGGCCCTGGTGAAAAATTTGTCTCCAACTTTCTTATAAGCCCCACTTGAGTATTAAAAGGCTGTAATAAGGTCTCCCCAGAGCCTTCTCTTCTCCATGCTTGTTCCATCTCTCTGATCATTTCTGGGGCCCTCCTCTGGACCTGCTCCAACAGGCCCATGTCTTTCCCAATCAGAGGGTTCCAGAGCTGGATGCAGTGCTCCAGGAAGGGTTCTACAGCAGAACAGATTAGAGCAGCAGAATTACCTCCCGTACCCTGCTGGCCATGCTTCTTTTGATGCAGCCTAGGATAGAGTTGGCTTCCTGAGCTGTGACCACACATTACCAGCTACTGTCCAGCTTCCCATCCACCAGTACCCCCAAGTACTTCTCTGCAGGGCTTTCAGGAAAGGCTGACCCAGAGCATAGCATTTCTTACTCAACCCTACAACTGACAATAAATCTTTAAGGCCACTAAGAATTCAAAATATTAAAAAATACTACTTGTATATCTTAACATCTTTCAGGAAGTAGAACAAAGGTTTGCATGCATATACATTTAATAAAAATGATGATGTCTGTTACCTTGGTTTATGGAAATACAGAGAGGCATAAAGAAATGTGATTTGTTGACTACCAGTGCCACAAAAGCAACTGGCTGGTGAAATATAGACTGCAGGAAGCCAGCAGTGAGCTGAACAAGTGCTTACAGATGCTCTGGCCTCTTAAATGTCTTGCAAAGCTTTGGCCCAATAAAGGTAATGTTGTAATTAGCTTGCAAAGTTCTTTGGGGAGTTTGAACTGAAAGAAGGCTACCAAGCAGCAGCTATCGAGACTTGGGTGTCTGGGAAGTCTCTCAGTGCCTGGTCAAGGCCTGTTGCTTCAAAGTCACGGCACAAGGACTGAACTGGGCACGCTGATACAGAACTTCAAGTACTGCACTACCAGTCAGGGGACTGATTTCATACCTGCCTCCCCATCACTAGCAGAAAGGTACACAGTAGCACCAGACCAGATCCAAATTTCTTCTGGATTCTGATTCTCTGTGCCCCCAGTGTTAGACCTGGTCAGTGCTTCTTCGGCACATCACATGGTGTTACAGAGACACTTCCTGAAGCCCTTTCCCAATCAACCAACCAAAGCAGATTTGTGTGCTGGGCTGTCTTTCACAGGCTGAGGCTGTCTGGTATCAGCCATATTCATTCCCTTCAACCTGCCTTCCTCATCCCTCTCCCCTTTTTTTGGCCAGTGGATGCTGCCCCACCAGTGCCGGTAGCCCCAGTGCCAGGTGTACTGGGAATTCCCCAGGAATTGTGGCTGCTGATGCTGGTCCTGTCAATGGGATCTCTCTTCACAGGATCACAGAATTACAAAATGTCCTGAGTTGGAAAGGACCCACAAGGATCATTGAGTCTTATGAGGAGCGGCTTAGGCCTTATGAGGAGCGGCTGNATGTCCCTGCACAGGACGACGCCAACATTCACACCATCTGTCTGAGGGTGCTGTCCAAATGCTTCTGGAATATTGTCAGGCTTGGTGCTGTGACTGCTTCCCTGGGGAGTCTCTTCCTGTGCTCCACAGGTCTCTGAGTGAAGAATCTTTTCCTAATATCCAACCTAACCCTTCCCTGGCACATCTTCCTGCCATTCCCTTAGGCCCTATCATTGGTAACTAGAGGGAAGAGATTAGCCCCTGCTCCTCCTCCTTCCCTTGTGAGGAAATATTAAACTGCTGTGAGGTCCCCCGTAGTATTCTCTTCTCCAGGCTGAACAGACCAAATGACTTCAGCCGCTCCTCATACGGCTCCTGCTCTGAACACTCGCCAACTTTGTGGCCCCATCTGGACACTGTCCAGTACTTTGAGCTCATCGATTAAAGTTAAGTGAACTGGAGATCTCCTGGTGACAACTATTGGGGCTTTCTAGCTTCAGCAGTTTATCCGTAACCTGTTCAAGGCTCCATCCAACTTGGCCTAGAACATCTGCAGGGAAACCTGTGCCAGCGCCTCACCTCTCTCATGGTGAAGAAATTCTTCCTTATGTGCAGTCCAAATCTGCCCCTCTGCAGTTTATAGCCATTGACTCTAGTCCAATCACTCCATGCGCTTGTAAAAAGTCCCTCCTCATCATTCTTGTATCCCTTTTCAGGTACTGGAAGGACATGATAAGGTCTCTTTGGAGCCTTCTCTTCTCCAGGCTGAACAAACCCAACTCTCTCAGCCTGTCCTCATATGGGAGGTGTTCCAGGCCCCTGATCATCTTTGTAGCCTCCTCTGGACCTGCTCCAACAGCCGCTTATCTTTCTTATGTTGAGGATTCCAGACCTGGACGCAATACTCCACATGAGGTCTGATGGGAGAGGAATAAAGGGGCCAAATCACCTTCTTCACCCTGCTGGCCATGCTTATTTTGATACAGCCCAGGATACAGTTGGACTTCTGGGCTGCGAATGCACACTGACGGCTCATGTCAAGCTTCTCATTAACCAGCATCCACAAGTCCTTCTTTGCAGGGCAGCTCTCAATCACATCATCCCCCATCCTGTATCGAAACTGGGGATTGCCCAGACGCAGGCAGAATCATAGGATCACCAGGTTGGAAAAGACCTCCTGGATCATCAAGTCCAACCATTCCTATCAAACACTAAACCATGCCTCTCAGCACCTCATCTACCCATCTTTTAAATACCTTCAGGTGACTTAACTACCTCCCTGGGCAGCATATTCCAATGCCTAATGACCCTTTCCGTAAAAAGCTTCCTCCTAATCTCTAGCCTAAATCTCCCCTGGCGGAGCTTGAGGCCATTCCTCCTCATCCTGTCCCCTGTCACTTGGGAGNCATCGGCCTCCTTGGCCACCTGGGCACGCTGCTGGCTCATGTTCATTGCTCAGGGACCTGAACAGGCTGGACTGCTGGGCTGAGACCAATGGCAGGAGGTTTGACAAGGCCAAATGCTGCGTCCCGCACTTGGGGCACAACAACCCTATGCAGAGCTACAGACTGGGAGGAGTCTGGCTGGAGAGCTGCCCGGAGGACAAGGACCTGGAGTGCTGACTGGCAGGCGACTGAACAGGTGTAAAGCCTCGCACCTGCTGACCCCCAAGAGGTTCTCTTTACACCACCCCCGGCGCCGCTTTCCTCCTTTCGCTCACCCTTCCCGCAGCGCTCTGCCCGCCTCCGCGGTGGCCGCCAGGGGGCAGGCGCGCGCAGCCGTCCGGCGCGGGGCGGGACCCGCGAGGCCGCGCTCCCCCGGACCCTTCCGCTACCACGTGAGCCCCACTGTGATTGGCCGTGGGTGGAAGCGGAAGCGTGGGGGCGGGATTTGCCGCCGTTGCCGCAGCGACTGCGAACCGGGGCGGACGAAGATGGCGGTACCTCCGCCGCGACGTTCCCAGCACCACCACCACCATCACCCGCCCCCCAGCCCGGCCTCGCCGCCGCGCAGCCCCAGCCTGGGCTCTCCCGAGCTCGGCCTCGCCGCGCAGCGCCACAGCCTGGCCGGCCCCGAGGGCGAGGCGCCTCCCGACGCAGAGCGGCCGCCGGGCCCGGAGTGCTCGGAGGGCGGCGTCACCGCCCCGGGGCCGCCGCCAGGCTCGGGCAGCAGCTCTAGCAGCTCCTCGTCCTCCTCTGCCTCCTCGTCGGTCGCGTCGAGCCCGGCGGCGGAGAGTCCCGAGGCGGCGGGCCTGGGTGCGGCGAGCGGGGCGTTCCGGGAGTTGCTGGAGGCCTGCCGCAATGGGGACGTGACGCGCGTCAAGCGCCTGGTGGACACCGGCAACGTCAACGCCAAGGACATGGCCGGCCGCAAGTCCACGCCGCTCCACTTCGCCGCCGGTGGGTGCCGGGGCTGGTCCCGTTCCCGTTCGCGGCGGGGGTGATGTGACAGCGGGGCGGAGGGCGCATTTCCCGGCCTTGCCCCGCAGGAGCGGCTCCCCCCCGTGTCAGGAGTACTCGAGCTGGAGCTGAGAGGAGGAGTGCGTGCACCCTTCCCCAGCAACACTGTGCCGCAGGTGGCAGGGAGACAGGTGCTAAACTTTCATTTTTACCCCGCTTCAAATGGAAGAAGATCCTTCGTTTGGGTGAAACAAGTGGGAGAGGTGATTCTGGAGGTGTAAGGGAGACTTCACAGTCTAAAAGTACAGACATTTTTCTCTGTATGTGACACACAGAGTGCGGAGTTGTGCATGTGTACTTTGGAAGTGGGAAATAGGTGCAGGACAGAATTGGTTTGAAGTCAAATTGACTCCTGAAGGTCAGGAGCCCTTGTGATGTGCGTAGACTTGAAAGCTGATGCCTTGTGTTTTGTAACTTTTTTTTTCTTTTATTTGGGTGTATCTGTTGTTTGATCTCTGCATTTCTGCTGGTCAGAGTGGCCTGGGGAAATGGGTGAAATGGAGCAACTGAACTTGATAGAAGTTACACATGTGTCCAGGAGAGACTATGACTCTTATTACACAAAATACATGTTATTGTGGCCAGAAATAATGTCATAAAAGCACTTAATATTGAGGTCCAAAAGCTCACATTAAGTGGAAGTTAACATTACCTTCTAACAAATGTTGCTGTTACAGGTTAGTGTAGTTCCGAAGGAAAATGTTTTGTATAGGGCATGGTCTTTACTGGTGGTACAGGGCACGTGAAACTCACGATAGAAGTAAAGTGAAGAAGGTGTTTTAAATCATCAGCCCTAACTCAGAACTTATACAGTTGCGAGGTCTGTGGTCAGTTTGAGGGCTGGCTGAGTTCTGGCACAGTGTTACACAACTGGACCTTGCCTAGTAAGAGACTTAACGAGACTGCATTGAGTAGTTGGTGTTTAAATACTGGCCTATGGCTTTAAAGCAGTGTGGTGAAATTGATAATAAAAGTGAAAGCTTTATTGCGTAGTGTTGCCTGGAACTTTGAATAGTGGTGTCTAATTTATCAGTGAGGTATCATTCCGAGAATGAATGAGTTTGTTTTCATTTTCAAAGCACAAGTGGCATTTTGTGATGCCCCTAAGGGAACTTTTGAGCTGTTTCCTTTTCATTCTTCTGTGATCCCTGGTGTCTACCAGAAAAGTATGACCTTTTGCAAGCGGGGCTTAAAATACAGTGAACTTCTGGGGTACAGAGATGGACTTAATTTTAACGAAACCTGGAACATAATGCTGGTGCAAATGCATATGTGAGCATTAAGTTCTTAATGTTTTGGAAGGCTTCCCTTGAGTCTGTTCTGCTTGTTTAGGGTTCAGACTGAAAATTAGACCTTGTTACTTTTCCTTAAACTCTGAGATTTCAAGTTGTTAGTGCAGTGCTAGTACAAACTCTAGAGCTGAAGCTGCAGTGGTAACTTCTACTTTGATTAAGGGAGAAAGGGGGAAAAGTTACTTAAGGGCTTTGAAAGTTGATAGTGTTGATATTACTGTAATAGCAATGGAAGGACGTTCCTTGTATTATGAGGAAAATGACAGATGAAGTTATTTTACGTAATGAGTTCCTATATCTGTATTTCTAGATTCAAAGACTTGAATTTTCTTAGTGACCATACATATTTTTATCTTGCATTGCTGCAGTATGTTTGGTGCAAATGGATTTGCCATGTAATAGCAGTTAAGCAGATATTACAGAGGTCTTGGGGTCCTGCATTTCAGAAAGGCCTGTAAGCACGTTGTTTGAATGCAGCTGATCTTAGGCAATATCTCTCTAACCAGTGTTGCAGTGTGTTGATTTGGTCTCCTTCCCCTTTGTGGTCAAAAAGAAAAATAAAACTTGTTTGCTTATGAGCATAGGAGTCTGCGGTGCCGTTTCTTCTTCATTTCCCAACTTTGGGGGTAGCTGGATGCTTCCTCCCCGCATCCCCTCCTTAGTCCCAAGTACTTGACTTCTCCCCAGCTCAGTCTTATTTTCTGTGATGTCCTTTTTGGCAGCAATGCCAGGCAGTTAAATTGCTTTTTTTTTGTAATAGGGAAGGAAAACTTCCCTAGTTGTAGTTTCTCATAAAAAGCACCAAGTTCAAGTTTCCTTATGCTTTGTGAGGTTTCTAGTTTCAAATTCACCTTAATGTCCTTTCTCACGGCAGACTGGGATGAAAGTGTGGCAGCTTCTGAGAGCATTCACCATCCTTAACTCATACATAAGCTGGGGATAAAGTGAGAACTGAAATAAATTATTTAAAAAGCTGGGGATGGATCTAAATATCTTTCTAGAAGTTGGAGTCATCTGTCTATTATCAGCTTCCAGCTAAAGTGTGCACAGCCACATCAAGTTAAAACAACAGTGTTGTCCAGGTTTCCTTTAACTGGGATATCTGAATTGTTGATTGTTCTGAGTGAAAGGGAATAGTTCTTCAACTCTGTGTTGAAATGTCATTTAGTGTGCTGAATAAATCTGACTTGCTTTCATTAGCTATTAATATGGCAGAGATTAATACTGATGCCATAACAGGGTGACTGAGATCTCCCTCCTCAAGTATGAAGAAGTTGAATAAAAGATTGTTTTCCTTTCATCCTCCAAATGGACTGTTACTCTGGCAGAGCCTCTCGTGAAATCTGAATGTCTGTCAGGGTGTGTGGTGGTCAGATTTTCCTTTGCAAGTGATTTGAGTGGTTCTTCTATAGAACAAATGCTTGGAAAGAGGAAAGCTCAGTAGTGTCTCAGCTGCTGTGTGGATTGCGGGATATTGGGTGTCTGCTAGCAGTACAGGCTTTGGGTGTTGTGCACCAGGACCCGAGTATCAGAGTAAGAAGCAGATAGTGAAGACTTGAAAGTGATTGAGTGAGTGTAAAATATAAAAAAGAAATTAAGTGGAGGTGTTAATGTATTCATAGCTTTTACTTTTTTTTTTAAATAAAAAGTGGCTTGCTTATAACTAAAAAAAAAAAAAAAAAAAACTCTTAGTTGTTTTCTTTTAATTTTTTTTGTAAAAAATAAAAAGTGGCTTGCTTATAACTAAAAAAAAAAAAAGGCAGCTCTGCTAGATGTGAACTAAGGAATTTGTGTCTCAAGGTTTCATCCATACTGGTGACTAAAAGCAGTGTACAGGGAAGAGTTGTATACTTGCCCTCTTCATATATGATACCTCTGAGTACTTTTCCTGCAGTTTGTAGCTCAGCAACTATTTGAGCAAGACTCGGGTTTTGCATGTTAGTAGGTGCTCATCCTATGGTAAGGGGTTCTACTGAACAATTGAAGTGTTAACTGGTATTAAAAGTAAATTGTGTCCTCTTCTGTTTTTCATCCTGTGTTCTGCTTAATGGTTCTCTTCTTCAAACTGCATTGAATTACCTTTCCACTGCACCCCTCCTGTGGTCTAAAGGTGTGTTCTCTCAAGATTTTTCTTGAGAAAGATCTGATTTCACCCGATTATAAACATCTTCACTCTGTTAAATGCCCCTCACAAGTTGAAAAATTCCATTATGCCCCTGCTGTTGGTTCTTATGAACTGGCTTGATAATACTCCTCTTTTTTTTTTTTTTTGGTGTCAATAGTTGTCAAAATACCTTTTTAACCAGCTTAACCAAATGAATTAATTTCAGTCTGTGTCATAATGTGCCACATTTTAGGTGTACTTTGTGTGGGATAGAGTGGGACTCAGCCTGCATATTTTCTGTGAATCTGTTGTGGGGGTGGTGATGCCTGTACTGGTCCATTGTGTTTGAAGCAGGTTGGCTGCGATTCATTCGGGACTCTTTTTTTGTGTGTGTGTTGTCCTCCATTTATAGCACTTACATACCATGACTGGCCTTCTGAGACTTTTCTGCCCTTAATATGCCTAGATGGGTAGGACTCCTGTGTCCCTATGTCTGAAATCCTACCTTTTTCACAGAGCCAGCAAGAATTTGTAGGAGCTAGTTTGGTAACGGTGTTGTTTCTTCCCTTCTGAAACAGGATTTAGACTTGTTAAAAGATATAGATGTATTTGCTGCCAATGCCTTGATTGTTATGGCTAGACCCAGGCCTTGCTGGCAAGTCACTAGTAATAGCATCTGTTTCAGAAGTGATTGGGTGGATGGACCCTATAAAAATAAGCTGAGTCCTAGCTAATGTCTTCAAATAGCTGCGGTCATAAAGTGGTCCACTTCCACACCCACTTCATGAAAGTTTAACTTTTTATTATTTTGATCATAAAGTTAGCCCCTGAAATTCTTACACAATACATTCTTGTAGCTTTACAATTGTTCTCTTTCTGATGTTTAACCCAAGCACTAATACTAATTGCTGATCCGGGTCTTAGTGCCAACTTCTGTACTGAGGAAGAGGTGGAGGTGTTTCCAGAGTGACTTTTGCAAGATAGAGAGTTGAGATCACAGGGTGAAGTGCTTTTGGTGGTATCAATGTGAACTTGTGTTTGGATGGAGAGGCCTGATTTCAGGCGACTTGTTTAGAATATCAGTGATATTCCTAGATTTCTTTCTACTTGGGTCTATAGTAATGGCAAAAATCTGTTTGGGGAAGGTAGTTTTCTGTAAGCATGCTTTTGTTATCACTAGTAATAACTGTTGGAAGTAAAATCTTTTGATTAAGTCTAATGTATATATAACTATTCTTTAGAAAATTTCTGGTGTACGTGACTTTAATCCTGAAAGTGAAGGGTTGTCACTTGTGCTGGCTAGTATTCAGAGTTTAAAGGCAGAACTGGTCAAGGGGATTCGTCAGCTAGCAGGCGGTTGATCTTAAAAATGCAGGCTGTTTCAGCATATGTGAGGTAAGCAACTGAGCCAGCAGAAGTAGTGTAACCAACTACTGACTGTTCCTTGGGAGAGAGCTAGGAAAAAGCAAGAAGTAGTTGGTAACTTATTACCCACTTCCATGCTGCGCAGGGAGACCATTCCACCTGTGGTGCGAAGTACAAGAAGTTAGTTTGAATTGTCCTGGAGAGCCTTGCTTGAGATACCGTACTTGAGCTACTCTGACTCATTTTGTTGCGGTTGTCTGAGACATCCTTGCCACAGAAGAGATGTCTGACCTTACTCAAACAGTTGTTTATAAAGCTAAGTCACTGATTAATTCTGTTCTGCATTGTACAACTTAAAGCAGGGGTACTAACAATTTTCCACTGAATTCAATATGAATAGAATGAAGAGTGCAGATTGTGTTATCAGTTAGGAAACATCCTGTCAGGTTTACAGGCTCAGAGCCTGCAAAATGCAGACTTATCAATTCATCTTTTTACATTAATAAATTATTGGCCTTGGCTTTGGAATTCTTTCTTTTGTTTTTGTAGCATTTGTGTATTACTTTCTAGGAAGCTTAAGCTTGCTTTCTTTGTGGCTGGCGACTTGTTTTCTTGAATCGTCTTGCAGTACTTTGTATAATGTATTGTATCTCGTTCCCATTTAAAATCTTCTGAAGGAATTTATAAGAGGATATAAATGCAAAATCTCTAGCCTTCAGTAATAATGGATGAGGTGCCGTCTTTCCCAGCTTGTAGGCTCTTGAGTTTACTTAGTTAAATCACCTGGTTTAACTGTTCTGCCTGGTGAAGTGGGAGGAGTGCTGGTGGCTATTCATAGAGCTATTGTGGGGAAAATCTGGTCCCAGAATGTGCAAAGTGATGTACAGTAACCTAGCTTGAACTTCTTCCACCTTTTGCTTACAGTTTAAAACCATTTTCAAAAGATCTTATGTCACTAAGATGTGTGCTTCTCCACTTCAAGGGCTTGCATTTTTTGTATGAGCTATAGTTACCTCAACAGTAGTACCTGCAGGTATGCTTAACCTGTGATTGCATGCTTGTGTAAAAGTGAACTCTGGAGTGCATGTGTTCTTAAAAGCAAGCAGGTGAAAGGAAGGGAGAAAAAATGCCTAATGAAAGTTAGAAGTCTTGCATTTGGTAAGTTAAACTCTGCGCATAGCAGCTTTGCAAAGGTTGGAATTGGACCTAGAGGAGTTGATGCTTTGTTGTGATCAAGTAACATTAGGCAGCAAGTGAAACAGTACAGCTGTGCTTAAACTGATCAACCTCACTGCTTGATGTATTGTACTCACAGGAGAAAGCATTCTCCCTATTCTAGTGGGAAATCCATGTATTTATTTGGTTGTTTTATTTACCAGACTTTCTGAAAATGAGTCTTGAAATTGTGCAGTGAATTATGTGGGTTCTGCGAGTTTTAGTAATTAAGCATCTAAATTGTTACCATGAAAAAGTTTGTGACTAGCTGAATACAGGTTTAACTTGCAAGACCTAACCAGAGCACTTAATAGAAGGTATGAACTGGTGTTCCTGTTACTTTCTTTGCATCACTTTCCCTGGTCTCTCTGTTGCCTCTTGTTACTTTGGTTCAGTGCCACAGGAAGTGATGGGACAGGACAAGCTTACAGACTGGGAGCAGGATGTGAAAGGGAGAGTAGGACAGGTTGTCTTGGTGGTAGTTCTAAGTATTTGGTATCTCTGTGTGTGTTCTTGTCTGACAGCATTTAATAGTGTTATTTAGTTACGTTTTCAGGCTGCCAGTTTACTACTTAAACAGGCCCCTTTTCCCCCCACTTTCAAGACTAAAGTGGTAGGTACAACTTGCAAAAAGGCAAAGATACAGCGTTGGCAAAGAACTAGTTAAGTGATCTTTTCTCTGAATTGTCTACCTGTCTCTTGATTTACGTGAAGCTATCATGGTTATGTCTGTCTCCTGGTTTTTGCCAAATTATCAGTTGTTTCTGTGAGATGACAGAAGAAATGAAGAACCTATCAGTCACACTGAAGTTTTGTGGTTTTTTTGCCTTGACTGATAAGTATTTCACCCCTAAATTTCAGATGCTGCCATCTTACAATGGGACTACTGCTCCCTTTCTCTCTCCCAGACAATGTTTTCTGAGGTACTGCAGCTTGCCTGAAAGTTCTGAATTGTGTGTAGGAGCTAAAGTAAAGGGAAAATCAGTGTATTTTAGCTGCATGGAATAGCCCCAGCTAATAAAGGACCCTGCCCATGAGCAGGCTTTGGAAGTTGGCAAGCGAATCTCATCAAAAGAAGTTTTAATGTGACTTTAAATGTGACTCTCCTCCATAGTTATCTGGTTTGGGATGTTTTGTATGTAGGAAATGGTTGTCCTTTGGAATCTCTGGTTATAAGTTCTTTGTTGGGAATTCTTTTTAGGCATTGTAAATTAAAGTTGCCCTAGAAATGAAGATGATCAGGATTTTTAAAGCCATCTTATATGACATAACATTGGTTTCTTCAGTTTAAACTGCATTATATGCGCCTTGTCTGTCACAAATGACTTGGCGTGTGTCTGTTTTTTTACAAAGGGTGACCTCGATACTGCAGGAATTTCAGTAATTACAACTGCTTTGCCAGATGGGGTCCTGTGATCATTTTGAAGACTTTCTGGCACTTTGCCAATTCAAGCTTTTACAGATTTGCATGTAGTGGCAGTTATGGCTGGGGAAGCTATTGCATTATTGGATACTTTTCTTCAAAAATGTGGGTGGTCTGGTGGGATAAGAACACAGTAACCCTGCTTTTAGAGGTCTGAACAGAAGAGCTAGCTTACCAAAAAGAGTAAAATGTTTATTGCTGGCATTTCAAAAACCTGTCTTAGGCAATGGAGCCATGTCCAGCAGTGCCTTGAAGAAGTCTGTGCAGAGTCCTGGAAGATGCAATACTTTGAATTTGAAATTTGCAGTTTGAAAAGGAATCTGGGTTTTCTGACATTGTCAGGTTGTTTTTCTTCGAGGGTCAAGGTAGTGCAGGTAAAACAAATGCTCGTGTAGTTTCAGGACCATTTGTTTGTTCAGTCTACAAAACCCAAAAGCTAGTCTTTTGATCTATTGTCTAATTGAAAGCATCCATTTCTAATTCTTGCCTTGCCCAATTTTCCTTTGCCAGTCAAATGAACAGTGCAAGTGTGGCAACCTTGTGCCTCTTGGTATTTATGCCCCAGGCTTGTAAACTTCCCTTTGTGACCAGATACAAGATTTTTTTTGCTGTTGTCATTTAAGCTGTCATTTTCTATTTGGAAACTTGCAGGTGATTTGCTTTGGCTCTTTTATAACAGAAACAAACATGCATATTTTTATGCTAGAAGCTGCAGTGACTTAGAGGAGCTGTGGCCTTGCTGACAATTCAGTTAAGAAAAACTTGTCTGCTGGTAGCACTTTTGTCATGGTAAATAAGTATCAGTTTTGATATTACCAGTTTTGATTCACATGCTTGCCTTTCTGTAGTGTATTTTCTAATGTGAGGTGATCAGTGTATAATGTACCAGAAAGCTTTGACTCATCCATAATGGTGGGCAGCAGGGTGCCAGTCTGGTTGTGGGCCCCTCCTTGCAGCTGGTATGGCTCAGCAGCTTGTGGAGCAGCTGCTGAACTGCTCTTTATCCCCACGTATTAAAGAAAACCCACTTTGGTATCTTCTCAAATGTGCTAACTTGTAATTTGTGGTGGTCCAGCATCTGATCTGAAGGCAGCTGAAGGCTCCATATAGCTGGGATGAGGGAATCCAAAAATAACCAGTCTGTGTTTGTTAACTGGAGTCCTTGAGCTACGTTACCATACAGGATTAAATAAGGTGTCAACTTCTGCAGTCTGTACCACATGTGAGCATCTGTGTCTGTATCCATGATGGCTTCCCCAGACTGTTCTTCCACCTGCTTGCTTGTGTTTCATAGAATACTGCTTCTTTAGACAGAAATAAAGATATTCTTAAACAGTCCTCAAAACTCTCAAACTGTGATAAGACTTGGTAGTGGGGCCTTTCGTTTTGGCCATGCCTCTCTTCTGTCCTTCAAGAAAAGGTATTGAAGGACTCCCTGTGTCACTGAGAGAACAGTGTAAATTACTAGCTCGCAGCTCAACTGAAAGCTCGATGTTGAGTTATAACATTAGCCTTAACTGGATAAGCTGCCCGATCTGGCTTAGTGGTCTCACCGTATGGGCTGTGGGGGAAAAGCATGTTAGTTCTGTTCCATGAGTCTGCATTGTTGTGACTAGTGCAACGCTCTGACAAAAAAATAGGGCTTAACTCACTAAAATGGAGTTCCTATCTAGGAACTGCAACTGTATAGGGTAAAACATTCTGGCTTTAGAAGTCTCCATGCGCAAGTTGTTGCCTGCCATAGAGGGTGCTGTCTCTTTGAGAATCATTTCTGTCTCTGTTTTAGCAGCATTTTGACCACCTGTGAGAGAACTCCACAGCTTATTTCTTGCTTCCCTTGAGCCAAAAAATGTCTTTTGATCTGTGGGCTTAATGCAATCTGTAAGATGCCAGTTAGCATCACTACGATGGAATTTCACTTGCTGCAGCATTTGGTTCGTCTGTTTAATAAACTAAGTTATACATGGGATTCTTACTTAAGCTGGTTGGTATCTATGATTGCTAGAAAACACAATAACTCTTAAAGTGATAGTCTTTAAATGTTTTAGCCCTGAAGTTTATAAGAAATGCACTCTAATCTTTGAGATGCAACCTAGTACAAAAATGAACACTTGTGTTCTAGTTCAGACTGCCCCTATTGAGCCTGATACCTGATTTTTGTTTCTGTCCTCCAAGGCAGTAGTCTCCAAAGAGGAGCAAACAACATATTTTACTGGGATATGGAAAGAAAATATATTTTGAACAAGTAATAAATATAATAGAAAATTTAAAACAACATTTGTTTTGTCTTTACCATTTAAAAATGTTTCTCTTTCTGTATGTTTATAATCTACATAATAGCACAGTAGTGCCTGTATAAGAGTTACAAATATACAATATTGGGGGGACCTGCTCAAAAAAATTTTTTACTGATAGGAGTGCACAGTCAAAAAAATTAGTAGGCTCCTGCTCTGTGACATTTGGGGCTATAGGAGACATATTTTGGCACTAAAGCCTTTTTAGGTTCAACATGGAGATCATGGTTAAGGTGTCAGAGCCTTGCATGCTGCTGCAGATCTCGAGGTGTATTAGTTTTATGATGCTGGCTCTGTGGTGATGTTTTCCCTGGCCGTAACAGAGGCTCCCCTGCTAGTCTGTGAGTTTCCTGAGGCATTATTTCCTAGGTGAGGTCTCAGTTGTATTGATCTGTAACTTGTTAGCCTCTTTGTCAGTTGGAGGTAGTCAGACTTTTTGTAAAAGAGTAAGAATGGTTTGGGTTAAGATCAAGTTGGGCACTGACAGTGTCCTTCAGTGTTTATTAATAGAGTTCTTCTCCAAGGGGAAGACCTATGTCAAGAGACATAGACCTATATCAAGTGTCTTACATTGATGTAAGACACTTGCTTAAGTTATTTAGGGATTATACTTAAATGTTTATATTAATTAAAAACTTACCTTGAAAAAGAATGGCAAGGCTATTGTAGAAATTCTTCATGAGATAGTGGCAGGCAATCCTACTAGTTATAATACAACAATGGTTCAACTCTACCCTGAGTAAGTGAATCTTCCAGCTCTTGTTTGAGCAGGCGAGTATAGTCTCACTTTATGGTGAAATGAACCATAAAGTAGAAGTACATGAATAATGTTGTTTGATGTCTATACACTGGATTAAGATTGAACAGTTTTAAATAGTAAATCATATTGTTTTACCAGACAAATGAACAGAAATATGTTCTCTTATAGGTTTTGGAAGGAAGGATGTTGTAGAGCACTTGCTACAGACGGGAGCCAACGTTCATGCTCGTGACGATGGAGGCCTGATACCCCTTCACAACGCCTGCTCTTTTGGTCATGCTGAAGTGGTTAGTCTGTTGCTGTGTCAAGGAGCAGACCCAAATGCTAGAGACAATTGGAACTACACTCCTTTGCATGAAGCTGCTATCAAGGGGAAGATAGATGTGTGTATTGGTAAGTGTCTGTCTCTTCTTGCACTGCAGCTTTACTGGATAGATGTTTTATGCAGTTATAATTATGTGCTGGACTTGAAATGAAGGATATCAGTTGTTTGTAAAAATTAACTTCTTTTAAACTAGCAGGTAGGTACAGCAATTTGAGACTGACTTTTTATGGTATATAATGCAGTCTTTGCTGAACGTGCATCTGAAAAACAAACCTGGGGAGGTGGAGTGAAGTTTCCTTATGTGTTAAATTACATTAGTCAAAATCTGAATATGGAAGTTTGTAATTTTTGATTGCTGTCGGGAAAACTAGCTTTACTAGGTGAAGTCCTTGCTATTTGGGCTACTCTAGGTGTTGTCATAGTGGTTAGGAAGATGGTTAACCAACTTCTACATAGTACAGGGAAATCTCTCATCAGTCCTTTGGAGGAGCGTTCAGATAGAAGTTATAGGACATCATTGTTGGCAGCAGTTATATATATCTTTAGTGTGTGTGTGTGCTGTAGCCTGGAGCCAAAGCAATTTCAAGTAAAATTGAACACTTCAGTCATTTTAAATGCATCTAGAACACAGAGCTTTACAGTCAGCATGTCTTTAACTTTTATGATTTTTATCGGTGTAGTTAGTATCACTTTTTTCTAAATGGGAACTTCTATTTTTATTTTTTTTTTTTCACACTTCGATCAGTTCCTTGAACTTATTTATCAATTCTGGTTTTCCTCACATCTCTTCACATAACTTGAATAAAGTGACCTGCTCAACTTTCTGGTTTTTAAGCAGTCATGGAAAGGAAAACTTGGAATTTAGGTACTGTGATTCAGATTGCGAACGTAAGATTTGTTCTACATGTTATCCAGATAATTACGTACTTTTCAGAAGTTTGTTTGCTTAAAGACTTATTACATAAGGTTCTTGCAGAGAGAGCTGCAAAACATAAAGGACAAGACCTTGCATTAGCTTTATTGGAATATTTGTGTCATTACTTGAAAAAAACCCACCACAAATTGAGGGAAAGAAATATGAGAAAACACCAAAATACAATTTCTTTTAGCCTATTTCTTCTTTTCACAAGTGACATGTTAGACTTATTTTTTTCTCTGTGAAGTTAAAACATGGAGAATATTCTACGGACATTAGCGAACACTGTTGATTGTGCAGCAATACTGTGGAAAGAGATCCATTTATATAGTAGATCCCAGTAACCGTGTTTTGTGACAATGGTGAATGGAAAAGTAAACTTAATTCTGGTCAGTAACTGGAGTATTGTATGTGACTTGAAAGGAGTCTGCCTGGCTTTGGGAACTGCTGACTAAATATGCCAATTAAATGGGAGAGGGTTGATAGCAAGAGGCTCCTTTACACCTTAGGAGGGGGACCAGATCTGTTTGCTTTGGAAAAGATTTGTCTTAGTCTTTTAAAACTGTGTTATAAAGCAGGAGAGGGTGATACCTTTCCGTAAGGTAAGATGGTTATAACAGAAGATTTTAGGATTTGGGAGGGCAGAATAGGTAGTAAAACTTTGGATGGTTTGTCTAAAGACTCTGGTGTTCATCAGAGGAGATTGGGCAGGTCAGAGTGAGGTGGCAGGTGTGCATCAAGTTTGATGTACAATACTGGCAGTGATTTGAGATTATTTAGATCTAACTTCCATAACTGATGATAGCTTTAAAGCTGTGCTGTAATTCAAGAAGTTTTGGGCTTGGTGTAAAGAAGTGAGAAAGCTGGGGAGGGACTGTTTACAAAGGCTTGTGGTGATGGGATGAGGTGGGATAGGTATAAACTGGAGAGGAGCATATTTATACTAGACATGAAGAAGAATTTCTTCACAATGAGAGTGGTGAGGCACTGTCACAGGAGACCCAGGGAAGTTGTGGCAGCCCCATCTCTGAAGGTATTCAAGGCCAGCTTGGATGAGGCACTGGGAAGCCTGGTCTAGTGGGATGTGTCTGCCCATGGCAGGGGGGTTGGATCTGGATGATCTTTAAGGTCCCTTCCAACTCAAACTATTCTATGATTCTAAGTACAGAATCAGATTTATTACTTGTGTTACACAGAACTTCATTCTGTGTTCCACGCACAGATTAGATCTGCGACTCTGAAAGTTAGGATGGTATACATGGATCATCCCCTTAGTCTATAAGTATTAAGCACATGGTGCTGGTCAAATTCAGAAGCTCTTCTGTCTGCCGCAGTTATGGTTCTCTTCACAAGCACTGAGCAGGACTGCAGGACTAGATGCAATTTACCTTAGAAAGCTACTTGCAGGCAGATTGGAGGATGGTGATTTTTTTTTTTAATTTTGTTTTCAACAAGCAACTGTGATGCAGTTGCGCTCAGTTTAGTTATGAACTTGATGCAGTTATTTGATGTGTCAGCATGAGAATTATTACTGAAGGCAGTGTTACCAGTCACTAGATTTAATATATACTGTTGTATGATGTTTCTCTGAGATTAAGTTGATTCCATAAAACTGCTCAGACATGAGCACAGAAAGAAGTTTGTTATTGTTTGTTTTGAGTTTGTTTGCATTTTATGTCTAGTGGGCAAGCATATTTTGCTGTCTTTGGCAAGTTCTTGTTTCTTTTAAATGTTTTTATATAAAGTTGTTACATTAAGGTCTTCAGCCTTTATCTGAAAGCCTTTAGAAGGAACACATTGTACACCTGGATAATGGAGTGGTGGTTGCTTAGGGCACGAATTCTGACTAAGAATACTTCAATACTTTCTGGAATATATGGTACAGTAGTGCTGTTTGCACCTTAAGCACAGACTGCTGCAGCAGATATAATGGAAGAAATTGGCCTGTAAAAAAAATCCCATCCTTAGTGTACCTATTTAAACAAGCATGTCATAGTTTTGAAAAAGCATTAATTGAATAACAGTCTCTGGAAATCCTTGCATAACCTAGAATTTATTGTTGAACTTGGGTATTTGTCTGAAAAGCAAAAGACTGTAGGAATTACTCATCTAGCATTGTTTCTTGCTGCCTATTCTTGGCATCTTCTTCCAAATGATGTAATGGGAGAGAATTTTCCATTTTATCTTCTCTGCTTCCATTCTTCTTTGCCACCCCAATCTGCATCTTTTCTTTATCACATCTAGCACAGAACACTCTTCTTTCGGCCACTTTACAGGTCAAAAAGGGACAAAGTGGTAATTGAACAGAGTGCAGAGATGCAGCACATTCATGAATAATTTTTCGGAGGAAAACTCAAAGCATTGAAGCACAGTGGGAAGACCAGCCAAAGCTAGGTGGTAATTGCACTGCAGCTATAGAATGCTTGTGTATAACACCAGCCTTGGAACAGTGTGTGCATATTTACGCTAGAAGTACCATGAATGTTTGACTGTACAAACCCTGCCACTGGAGGCTTATGTGAAAATAAGATGTGTACAAGAACTGATGAAAACTCACTAGACTATGCACAAACTTCTATTCCAGGAAGATGAAAATCAGAACATGACTGATACGATTTCTTGTGCTTCTGTTTTACTGGTTGCATATTAGTTGTAGGATAGTGTAGCAACTTACAGGAGAGACAATGCAAATGTGCTGAGTTGGGAAGGATTACCAACTGTGGCTCTTTTAGATGGCACTTACTTCAGTGTCCTGGGTCTGGAAGCATAGGAAATCTTGCAGGATGACAAACAGTCCATGACTGGCTTGCTGGCCCTTTCTTACAATATATTTAGTCACTTCAGATTTGTTTAGTTGCTAAGTAATTGAATCCATTTGAAAGTGTTGTTTGCTAAAAGCATCTAATCGATATTTGAACTAAATGTATTGATGCATTAGAACCAATTGTTAGATAGGGTTTTCCAGTATTTCTGGGTTCTAGGATTACTTTATCTGTCAAGAAGATGCATTTTCTATATCTGTGGATTTCTTCTAGAGATAATGAAAAGTATTTGTTCCCCAGTATTTCATTTGCTCATGGAATAATGAATGAATTAATAGTGAACTCTGCAAAATGTGTTTGGAAGGATACTGAGAAGTCAGGATAATAAGTGTTCAGCACTCCAGGCTGGAGCGAAGGGATGATATGTTTCTTCATCTGAAAGTCTACACTACTGTCAGACCAAAGGCCCATGTAGCTCACTTTTCTCTAGCAATGGTATGTAGCTGATGCTCAGAGACTATGAATGGCTTGAGCGTATCCTCCTTTTCCATGGCAATCAGCAATTTAGGAATTTGATAAAGTAGGGCTACACCTGGACTATGTTGCATAGCCATTAGGATACAGAAATCTTGGAAGATAGAGATAATCATGTAAATGCTGCCATGCTCTTGGCTTTGTTCAGTGGCAAGAGAATTTTACAATTTAATAGCCTTGCAGGAAGAAGATAACCCTTCCTTTTCTTTAAAGTGTTATTCTTGATGACTTTCATTGCAAGCCATTCAAAACTTTGGTGAAAAATAATGAGCAGTAATTTTTATTTGGATTTTGCATATCCTTCATGATTTTATAGGTGTTTATATTTTCCTCCCTCAGATGTCTCTTCCAAGCTGAAAACCGTAGTCTTCCATCATGTTATCCCATTGAATGTTCCAGTATTTTTGTGTCCAATCCCCTCTGTCCCTCCCCCTGTTTTTTTTTAAGGATGAGAGGTTGGTGTGGGGTTTCAGACATCAAGACTGGGTGCAGTCTTAATTAATGCTTGTTTCTGTTTTGATTTCCCGATTGCTGAGCATGGAAAGGGAACAGCTCCAATGTATTCCCTTAGTGGTAACAGCTCCTTTTAAAGTGTGTGTTTGTGCACGCACAGGTTTTTTTCCCTTAAGAAAACTAGACTAAAATAACCTTATGGAAGATGTACTTGTGTGGTCTCTCCTGGCTGGCTTTGCCCTCTACTGTGTTTCTGCAGAGGCTGTAGTTGTTCATGCAGAGACTTTCTTTTTTCCAGGTCGATCTCCAGGTAAGTATTGTGAGAGCTATAGGACACCTAGCCTTAAAACTGATTTCAAACATACACCCCCCTAGTTCTTAAGGATGTTCTTGACAAATGTGTGGGACGTAAGCATATTCTATGGTCATGCCATGATTTATGGATCTGAACTTAAAGGGAAGTAACAAATTCTGGCTACTGAAAAGCTCCCTTCGTCGCTGTACAAAACTGTAAAGTTTTTAAAAAATTACTTATAGTCCATGCAGTGCTAAGGATCCATCAGGAGTTACTTAATAGGATGCTAGACTGCTGTTTTCACTGGCTTCTTCTGCACTGCTTTTAAATTTTCTTGCAAAGATCCTGTGGCATGATGAATTCACTGTCCCAGTGCTATGAAGCAATCTCTAGTGGTAGCGTCAAGGTGCATTTGTGTCCTCTTTTGACCAGAGGACTTCTGTAGAAGTTTATTTTTTCCGTTACCCTTTTTGCACTTGAAAGAACTAAAACTTTTTTAAGGTAGTAGATTTTCCTGCTCTTAGTATAGGGATCGCTGTTCATAGAACCATGGGATGAATCATAGAATGCTTTGGGTTGGAAGGGATCTTTACAGGTCATATAGTCCATCCCCCTGCTGGAGCAGGTTGATATTTAACTAGATCAGGTTATTTAGATATCTTTTTGTTAGCATGTCAAAACATTGTTCACCCTGCTGTGCTTCCTCAGGACTGGAGAAGGAGAGGAATTCATTAGCTATTACCTTCAGCCTAAGGATATGTATTGGCAGAAATAATGTGGAGGGAGTAAGATGTGATCCCTTCCTGCAGAGAAAATAAATCTATCAGGAGTAAAAAAAAAAATCTGCACAAGGTAGTTTTTGGGTAGAATTAGGGCAGAGTAAACCTTATAGAAATGGTAACTTGTCAAATCATTGAACTGCTTGTCATTTGAACATGTGAAGAAGGCATGTACAACAAGCAGTAAAGTTATTACAATTTACGATATTTTTGTCCTTTGAGATTTTTCAGTGCTCAAAGCATTTTGCCTTCCAAGCAGAGGAAGTTAGAGCTGTGTCTGATTTTGCTCCCTGGAAAATTTTAAAAAAAGTAAAAATCATCATAGGAAGTGCTGTTAAAGAGCAGAATTGTGCAGTAGCCCCAGTTCTTTTTGTGAGTGGGATAGGCCAAGGTGAGGGGGAGAAGCTTTAGCATCTTAACTGAAAAACAATTACAGTGACTGTAGATTTAGCTGCTGGATTGACAGAAGCCTGTAAAGAAGACTTGTAACTTTTTAAGTGTTAGAGGGGGATCTTGGTAATAGAGGTCCACTGGGAGCTGGTTATGCACACTTTTTGTTGGAGAGGTGTACTAAATTCGCAAAGACTCTCTTGGAGACCAGATGTTCTAGAAGGAAGCTTAGATTCAAAGAGGCATCCCAGGAATCTGGTATTGTAAAAGAATTGGAAAATGCTCTCAAGTGAGTATTTCCAGATACTTTGTGTAACCTGTGTAAGTATTGCTGCTGTTTAGTATAAACAAGAAGATTCTTGAATATTGCTTTGACTTTTGAACTCCAGAGTTGGAGCTCTGCTGTTACTGACTACTCACTCATAGTGTGCAACGAGAAGACAGTGACTTGTATTTGAACTTTTTTAAGGGGCAGGACTGTCTGAAGAAGTTAAGGCTGTTCTCATGTACCAGAAACATGAGTTTTGTTCCATTAGAAGGACATGAATTAATCCCTTCTGTGGGAGAGCTATTCTGTCTGTTGGTTACTGTTTGCATTGACACACGGAGCAAAGGTGCCTTGTGATTTGGTGTGCTTAAGACCGAGCACCCCTGGTTAACAGCATCTACTTATTATCTGTCGAGATATGCAAGATACAAATCCTCCCTATGGTATTTATTACTCAGTAATACATTTATAGTATTTATTACTCAGATACTTATCAAAGTCAAATCTGTTGTTGTGGAAGCAGACTCAGGAGACTATCTGAATATGAATAAATGAGTATTATGAATAAATATGAGTATTTTGAATTCTTTTGATCTGCTTCAGCTCTGTGAGTGATAGCATGTGTGTGGAACCCTACTTTTTTGGGTAGTAAATGGTTTTAAATCTGTGCATACACAGTGGCTCAAAGACCTAATACTCTTAAGTCTACTCATACTGTTTCTTCATAGGGTCTTTCTCAAATGGAGCTTGCAGGATAGCAATCATAGGATAAAAATTCCCATGTTTTAGATTAGGGGAAAGAATGCTTTTACTTTCACATTGGAGTTCTTGTTCATGATTTTAAACAGTTTCATGCCCCCTTACCACTTCATTAAGCTATGTCTACTTCTAAACGTTAATATTCATCACAGATGAGAGCTTTTTGGGCTGAATCTTGGTACAGTTCCCACTGTGTGGGTCTGTAGTTCAGGCTTCCCCTATTGAAAGGGACCTAAGAGTAAGGCCTCCTTCTTTGTGAGCTGTTGGGGGTGGAGGAGCTAATGACTGAAATGATACATTGGTAATTTGAAGGCAATGTAATGCTGTTATGGTAACGATGGACTGCATTGTGAGGCCTTTGTCAAAAGTGACTGCGGAAAACAGTTTAGGAAGCTCTATCATGGCGTATTCAACTGCAGTGCTCCCTGGTGGAGTTTGGTAGCAGGACAGGAGGGAAGTAGGTTATCAGCTCCTGTACGTCAAGGATCCTCCTCAGGATGTGACATCTATGTGCAGGTGGGTCTGTTAATGTAGTGCGGTCTACAGGAGTTAGTGTTACAGGAAAGGCTGTCAAAATGAGATGATGTTGTTTGCTGTAAAGGCTCCAGAGAGTCCTTTCTGCTGGCCTTTTGCTTCTGTGCATGTATAGCTGTGATAAATGCTTTATGAAGAAAACCTCTGAGCAGTCTCAGTCACCCATCTGTGCCTGACAAAGCTCTTGGAGTGCCATGAACCTTGAAATGAGTGGATCATTGATGCAGGGTTGAAGTGCCCTACCACAACATTTTCATGAGGGGACCAAGCAATGAGCCAGATTAGTCCTGAGGTTAAATCCTCTTCAGAAACAAAATCAGTAAGAAGCTTGATAGCAGACAAGTTGATGTTATGTACAAATCGGGTGGAAATGAGCCTTATTACAAGTGAGGGAGACCAGTCTGCAGGGTTATGCCAATAAAATGACTTCTTGTTTTCATACCTGGAGCTATTGGTGCTGAAGGCTTGTAAACCTGTGGCACTTAACAGTCCTTAAGGCTATCATTTTTGTTATGGTATTTGTATTTCTAAAAGTTGATTGAAATTCAGCTTGGTGAAAATAGCTTGAGAAGGATTGCCTTACCTGGGGTTTCCCACACTGTGTATGTTTTGGAAGCTGCCTGTTTTTCTGTTGGGTTTGGACTGTACTGACAGTACATCACAACTTATCTGTGAGTTCTGGAGTTTTTTCCAGTTCTATTTCTTTTTTATACCTAGATTTTAGGAAAGAAAACCAGTCTTTTTGCCCTGTTTGGCTGCTTGGCATAGGAGGATCTATGGAGGATAAGAACAGTGCCATTTATTTTATGATGTTTCTTTACAAGTGTAGATTAAATCAAAATCTGGTTAGCAACAAAGGAAATGGTCTGATGACATGTAAAACACTATTGGAATGCTTGCTGTAGGGCATTCATGGGAAGTAAGATGTTCAGAAGTACTGATGTTAACTATTAGTAAATCAGGAGGGAGGGGAGGAGGAAGTTGTGTGTTATCCAGAACAGAGTAATGGAACACATGCTGTTCTTGCAGACACTGAGGCTGCTTTCAGGTGCCTGGTACCAGTTTACAGTGGCTTTCTAAATATCTTGCAAAAATACTTGATGTTATGGGACTATGCTTTTGGTTGCTGTAGCAATGTCTGCTTATAGCTTCTCAGAGGACCATGTGGTCTTAATGCAGTGCGTGTATGACTAAAAAACAACCTGAAGATAGGTTTGTAGCTCTGTGTTAAGGTGTGGTTAAGTGGGGCCAGTTCTAGCAGAGCTCATGAATGTTTTCTTAGACTAATGGAAAACACTGATTCAGGTATTACTGTAGGATATAGATGTCTTGCTTGTACAACATGTGCAGATAATTAAATATTTGTCATAGTGAACTAAATAAAATGTCTCTTTAATGATCTGGTCTTTCTGCAATGTAAAGCAAATGTACAAAACGAACTATGTGTGATTGCAGCCTACTGAAAATACTTAGCACTTGCTTCTTGTTCTCATGATCTTCACTTAGGTCTTTCATGCACTCATGTTGAATGTGGACTCCCACGCTCCAGTAATTCATTGTTTTTATCATGTTTTTATCAAGTGTATACCATGCTTCTTGGACAAAGCTATTCCTTTCCAGGAAAGGCTGAAGGGTTTGGCGTGAATCCTGCTGTTCATGTTGATGTGTGTAGCCGTCGTGTTATGCTAATGGCTTGTCCAAGCAAGCAGTACTGAGAAATTTCTTGGTTAGTGATTGTGCTCTTGACCTGGCTATGGTATTGGATACTCAAGTTATATGATAAGGGAGCCCAGAGGAACTGAATGCAGCAACTTGTTTTTATTTTCTTGTCTGTGATACAAGGCTGCTGCAGATGTGACCTTGGAGAGCAACCCACCCAGACTGATCTAACATGCGTCCCTCCCTAGTGTGAGGCCCACAATAGTGATGATACCTAACCTGAAAGGTGGTGTGATTTTTGTGGTGGAGAATATTTTCTTGTCAAAGACCTAATGCCAAGACTTGCACTGTTCTGTCAACAGGGTATGCTGGTGAGCAGTTCTAGAACTGGAGGACAAATGGATATAGCTCTGTCCTTTAAGATCAGAGAGCAATGTGACTGGTTTATGTGACAGTGTCATCTAAGGTAGTGGCTGGGGTGAGTTTCTGGATTGATACATGTAGTGCTACTAGATAGTCAGTTGTTAATAGAGTCTTATAGCTGCTTGAACTTAATGTGTTCTTAGCTTCCTGAGGTTTACTTCAGAAACAGAATTTTTGAGTATACTACTGTCTTCCAGCTAACCTGTAGCTTTGACCACTGTTTCATGGCTGCTAGGCTTGGTATCCCTAAGATTTCAGGTACTTCTCTATTTCTTAAATATTTGGTAACTAAGCTGTAGTCTATTGAGTTTACAATATTGGCACAAGGTTCAAGTTATGTGTGAGATAGGCAATAGTTTTTTGGCATGTTGGGGCTTCTTTAATCTTAAGAGTTTCAGTTCTTAACCATATCAAAATGTTACTCTGTTCTATAGTATGTCTAAGATAACATCTCCAAGTTGCATACTGTTGAAAGCCGGTAGGCGCTGAAGTTCACATCTAGAAAAGCTTTGAAAAGGCTATGCTCTTGGATTGTGCAGTTTTGCTTGGTGTTTTGGTCATGGGGTTTTTTTGGGTTTTTTTCCCTTTTGCTTGTGCTTGCCTCACTGAACGGTAGGTTGAATGGTTTGCTGCTGTGGTTTGAATCTCTTCAATACATATTTGTTCTGGTACTAAAAAGAGAAAATGGTTTTGGTTCTGCATGTACCCTTTGTGTTTCAGAAAAATGGTAGTTCCAGGACAGGTTCTTAAGAACTTTTAAGACTCCTTGGTTTGTGTTCCTTCCTGAGTGTTAGTTTAGTGCACTGGCAAATAATGTGTTCTGATAGCCACATAGCTATTCTACCTGTGATGTGTCACTTTACTTACACCAGGATTTTTGTTCCCCAGACTTCATCTGGAAGAAATTGTTAGCATACATAGGAAGAGATTGAAATTGGTCTTTGATTTCTCTCAACTCTTCTCTGTTCTTTTTACTCTTGAGATGCAACTTGTTAACCTGATTTGCCTTGGTGTCTGCATTTGCTTTTCAAGGACACTGAACGTAGGGCTTTTAACTTGCCAAATGGGATATCAGGATCACAGCTGACATTTATTTGAATAAAACTTGAAGAATAAAGGTGAATTAGTTCAGAGTAAAGTGAAATTGGGACCACACAATGAAGGCTAGTCCTATACCTCAAGTTTAAAGCTGCTTTAAGGTAAAAACATAAATGACCTAGGCAGTAGGGCAGCAGTTAAGATTTTTGTCTGTTAAACAGTATACTAAAACAAATGCTTAGAGATTAAGCAGATTCAGAATTGTTGCTTGCAAGGAAAAGGAGTTTAGTTTTGGCATAATGAGGCCTCAAGCTGTACCATCTACAAATGGGCTAAATGGTTGGGGGTTTTTAAAGTTCTTTTGGTTAAAGGGTCTTCTATGCCATTTTACACACCACAACATATGTGTTCCAGTTGACTACTTGCACACAGACGTGATACAGAAGTCCCTGTTAACACTAGGGCCACAAACTTTAAGGTGGGTATTTTCCCTCTGAACATCAGGAAACATTTTATTGGTGTCAGTGACCAATCTCAAGCACAGGTTGCCCGGAGACAACCTCCGTGACCAATCTCAAGCACAGGTTGTGGGGCCTCCTTCCTTGACGATACTGAAAAGCTACCTGGAAAAAGTCCTGGCAACTGGCTGTAGGTAGCCCTGGTTTAGCAGAGGGGTTGGGTGATCTACTGAGGTCCCTTCAACCTCAACCATTCTCCAGTTCAGTATGATTATGTGAAAGAGGAGTGGACGTGCATTGCTGCAAATAAATAGATTACATAAATGCTTACTGTACTGTCTTTTATTGCTTGTTAGCTCAAAGGAAGTGGAATGTGGTTTTTTGGTAACTTTGGTGAGCTTCTAGAGTTCTTAGATTTTGCAGGTTCATTGTGGAAGTCCCAAAGCTTCCTTTACACTATACAGATTTTGATGCTGATTATGTGCTTTTGGGGCATGTTCTTGAATGATGGAGCCATCTCTTGCATGATGCCAAAAAAACCCAAACCTCCAACAAACAGAAAACTGCAGGAACACTGAGGCTTTGAGGTCTAGAGGACTGCATTCTGTATAGCTTGCCTAGGCTTTGTTTCACACCGTTAGCTGAAATGGAAAATTTTAACTTGAAGTATTGCATCCAAAAAGGGAACAGGAATGTTTTCTTCATTAGGGCCAGGCAAGACTGAGGCTTTGAATTGCCGTTCATATAAAGGCTGAGCAATCTACCAGCTCTGGTCCTTTCTCTGAGGACAGAAGGTATTATCAGCCTGCTGTGCTGCCAGTAGCCTCTGGAACTTTCTGTGTGTTCTCTGCGTATCTAAGCACTGGTGGGCAGAACTAGCGTACCAGGAAGCAATTTTGTAGTGCTTCCTATGTGTAGAAAACTAGTCATAGCTAAGAGGCACCTGCTTATAAGGTGAGCAGTCACTGAAGGAGGAGAGAGCCTTTTCAAAAGCTATCTTGTCCTGCTGGAAGAGCTCTGACTGTTGCAATGAAGCTTGTGATTTTGGTTGGCTGGTTCAGGTCCTTTTCCCATACCTTAGTTTGATTAGAAAAACCCCATCTCTGGAATTTAATTCTAGAATAAATTGAAATCCTTTGTAGTGGTTTGGAAAGTGAGATTTATGATGTGTATGTATAGACCAGGAGTCAGGCTATCTTGCCGAAGGTTGCAACTTCAGTGAACAATGTCTAGAAGTAATTCTGGGGTAAACACTAAGAAGACTGAGACAAAAGAATCTGAAAAATTAGAGTTTGCATGAAAATAGGAGAAAGTCCTTCTGACATGATACATTTGTAGTGATCTTTTTGTTTAGATCTTTCTCCCCTCAGATCAAACAAACAAAAAGTTGGTATGGGGAGACCTTGTTCATGCCACTTCTTTGATTTCTTATTGCTGTCTTGAAGTCTATTTCTGTGAGGACTTCACATAACTTGAAGGAAAGTCTGACTTCTAAGCTTGTTTCCATTTCATGTTTTACTGGGCTCTTTTCCGTTTGGTAGTTACTGTTACTATTACTGTAGGAACTGATAACATTTTCTGCAGAGTATAGGTGTGTGAAAGCCTGCATTTCAAAGGCAAGTCTGTGTCAAGAAAGGGATGTTTGATAAGGCTGTCCTCTGTCTGTGATGGGTCAAGTGGTCATTTCAATTGTAAACCAAGAAATGCTTCAGCTAGGAGCCATAGTCCAGGCTTTCTGCATGTTTAGTTTCCTGGCATACACTGATGCCTGCAGCAGTTGCTGTTGTTGCTTATCTAATGACAAAGTAATAGAAACTTGCAAGCAAGTGCTGTAATTTTATCTAGATTATGTAATGTTTGGGTGAAGTACTATTTCTGTGCTAGAGGTAACTTTATTTTACCATGTGTCCATGTAAATTTTAAACCTGTGTGTCTTTATGAACTGGTCTGAAGTATTACAATCATAGGATGGTTTGAGTTGGAAGGAACATTTAAAGACCATGTATTCCAACTTCCCTGCTATGGGCAAGGATAGCTTTCAGTAGATCAGGTTGCTCAAAGGCCTGTGTGACCTGACCTTGAATACTTTCAGTGATGAGGCATCTGCAACTTCTGTGGGCAACCAGTTCCAGCCTCACAGAAGTTCAGGTGGATGACATTGGTAGCTTTTTCTTTGTCAACTAATACAATCACTCCATCATAGAATGCTACCAGATTAGACAGGCATGATCTGCCCTTGGTGTCTTTAGTTGGCTCCCTGCCTTTCATGTGTTTTGATGTCTTACGGGAGGATCTAATCAATGATCTTATTGGGCATAGAGATGAGGCTGACTGGCTGGTAGTTCCCAGGGTTCTCCTTTTTAAAAAAGGCCATGATGTTCCCTTTTTCCAGTCACTGGGGTTTGCCCGACTGCAGTGACTTTGGATGGCTTGGCAGCTACAGGCAATTCCCTCACTACCCTGGGATACATCTCACAGGGTGTCATGGGCTTTTATGTGTTCAAGTTCCTCAGGTGCTCTTGAACCTGTTTTTCACTTACAATGGGAGGGACTTCATTCTGCAGTCACTGCCTTGAGGTTCAGGGGTTTGAGAGATGTGGGAAGGGAGATGACCACTGAAAATGGAGGCTACATAATTTGAGTACCTCAGCCTTCTCCATATCAGTTGTCACTAGTTCTCATATTTATCAAGGGGGGTATGTTTTCCTTTACCTTCCTTTTCTAGCCAATGTTCCTGTAGAAGCCCTTATTATTTGCATTCTGTGCCAAATTCAGCTCCAGTTGTGCATTAGCTCTCCAGATGCCATCCCTACACATCCGGGCAGCATCTCTATGTTCTTTCCAGGATACATGTCCCTGTTTTCACTGTCTGTGTATTTCCTTCTTGACTTTTAGTTTGACCAGGAGTTCCTTAATTAGTCATGTTTTTGTCTCCCTCCTCCTTGCCTGATTTTCTTATACATGGGACTCAAAATCTCTTGTGTTTTAAGTAAAATGTACTTAAAGAGCTGCTAGGTCTGTTCAGCTACTTTGTTGCTGAGGACATCCATGAATTCTTTGAATAATAATGTTTGATCTCCTGAAGTCACCCAGTGGTATCGGAACCTGTGAATGTGATGCCTCCCTTGGAGTAAGAACCCTTCTGTAATAAGCTGCCCTTGATTGGGCAGCCTGTAGTAAACACCAACCAAGGTATTTCCTTTGTTGACATCTCTCAAACTGTTCATCTCTATTTTTCAAAGGCAACTCCATGGAGTTAGTGCATTTCTCTCTCTTTTTTTTTTTTACATAAAGGGCAACCACCTGTTTTTCTTTCTTGCCTGTCACCTCTAACCAGTTTCCAGCTATTGGTTGCAGCACTGCAATTGTGTGATCTTTCCCACCATGATTCAGTGGTAGTAATGAGATCATTGTTTTCTAGCTGCACAGTGACTTCCTCCTGTTTGCTACCCATACTGCTTGCATTGGTATATAGGCACTTTAGATGGGTCATGGACTGTGTCACCTTTTTAGAGGAACATGCCCCAGTTCCTTTGAGGCATTTCACAGATGTTTCCCTCTTGATTCCTAATATATCAGCAGTCCCTGACTTTTCTCTGTTGCTCAAAACTCCATCACTTTCCCCTGCTGCTTCCTGCTGCTGTCAAAACTCCTCTTTCTGCCTGTGCTGCTGGAGAGCATTGTTCTAATTCCCTTTTCATTTTTTTGTTTCATCTGAATGGGGCCTACTTTTGCTTTTGTAAGCTTCTGTTCATCTTCATACTCCTGTGGTTGGCATATTTGTCTCTTGCGCTGTCTGGCCCCAACAAAGAATAAAACCAACACACTAATTCATTGGGAATGAAAACATTGTTGGTGATAATGGGAAACTGGGAATGCCCTGAACAAGGGGAGTAAGGAAGGCAAAATGGGAGTACCTGTAATTGACATTGGCCTGCCAGGACTTTGGCTAGTAATGTTATATCTGCTCTTAATTAGAAAAACAAAAAGATCCTTTTCAACTAATGTTGCTGGCACATGTCTCTGTAGTGTCTTTTCTTGTGCCAACTAGAGCACATAATATCATTGCATGAGGAACTGGATTGGGCATCTGTCTTGTTGCCTGATCAAATGTTTGCAGCCACCAAAAGCAAGGTAGGCAGCATAGAGCTGGGGCTGGTGATCCTGGCAGCCTGGTCCAGGTGAGACTGTAGCCTGTGTTGTTGAGTTCTTTAGCAGCAGGGCAGCTTTGCAATTCTTTGCAGTTCTTCAATGATTTTTACCATTTTGTTTTGTTAATTGGGTGATGGGATAGACGCTGCATGGTCTTCTGTGCTCTGTTTGGAAGCTTGTCTGTTCTCATTGTACTAGAGATTGTCTTTATTCCCCTGGAGCTTCATGCTTGGAATCACAGAATCACTAGGTTGGAAAAGACCCCCAGGATCATCGAGTCCAACCATTCCTATCAACCGTTAAACCATGCCCCTCAGCACCTCATCCACTCGTCTTTTAAATACATCCAGGGATGGTGACTCAACCACCTCTCTGGGCAGCCTGTTCCAGTGCCCAATGACCCTTTCTGTTAATTTTTTTTCTGATGTCCAGCCTGAACCTCCCCTGGTGGAGCTTGAGGCCGTTCCCTCTTGTCCTGTCCCCTGTTCACTTGGGAGAAGAGGCCAGCACCCTCCTTCCCACAACCTCCTTTCAGGTAGTTGTAGAGCGCAATGAGGTCTCCCCTCAGCCTCCTCCAGGCTAAACAACCACAGCTCCCTCAGCTGCTCCTCATAAGACTTGTTCTCCAGCCCCTTCACCAGCTTTGTTGCTCTTCTCTGGGCTCGCTCCAGAGCCTCAACATCCTTCTTGTAGCGAAGGACCCAGAACTGAACACAGTCTTCAATGTGTGGTCTCACCAGTGCCGAGTACAGAGGGAGAATAACCTCCTTGAACCTGCTGGTCACACCATTTCTGATATAAGCTAAGATGCCATTGGCCTTCTTGGCCACCTGGGCACACTGCTGGCTCATGTTCAGTCGGTTGTCGACCAACACCCCCAGGTCCCTCTCCTCCTGGCAGCTCTCCAGACAGACTTTTCCCAGTCTGTAGCACTGCTTGGGGTTGTTGTGCCCCAAGTGCAGGACCCAGCATTTGGCCTTGTTAAACCTCATGCCATTGGACTCAGCCCAGCAGTCCAGCCTGTTCAGATCCCTTTGCAATGCCTCCCTGCCCTCCAGTAGATCGACACTTTCACCCAGCTTAGTGTCGTCCACAAACTTGCTTAGAGTGCACTCAATGCCTTCATCCAGGTCATTGATGAAGACATTGAACAGGGCTGGACCCAGCACTGAGCCCTGGGGAACCCCACTTGTGACTGGCCTCCAGCTGGAGTTATCTCCATGTACCACCACTCTCTGGAGGAAGTTTCAAGCTAATCACTGTTCATGGACACTTTGTCCCACAGGTGTTGAGACGGATAATTTCTCTGCTTGGTGAGGTCCTTAGCCTTTGCCTCAGAAAATGCAGCTCTCCTCCTGGAAGAATCTTCTCCAGTCTATCATCTGAGCAATAAGACCCTACAAAGCAGGGCAGTAGAGCTGGTCTTAGAAGTCTTCAGCAGTTAACTCTTTGCAGATGCCTTTGTTGCTGGAGATCCAGTCTTCTGCAACTTTGCCTTACTTGTCCTGCCTGCACCTGTGGAGACTTCTGTGTATTTCTCCCTGAATTCCCGTAGGGATTTAATTGCTCACCCTGCCTTCGTTCTTCTTGTTTCTTCTGCATGTTCTTTCATGCCTGCCTGCCTGCCCCCCTGCCCCTGCCTGCCTGCCCCCCTGCCCCTGCCTGCCTGCCCCCCTGCCCCTGCCTGCCTGCCCCCCTGCCCCTGNTCTGCCTGCGTCTCTCTGTCTCTCTCTGCCTGCGTCTCTCTGTCTCTCTCTGCCTGCGTCTCTCTGTCTCTCTCTGCCTGCGTCTCTCTGTCTCTCTCTGCCTGCGTCTCTCTGTCTTCTACCAAATGCCTTCCTAGCCTTCTGTCTTTGAACTGCAGCCTGGTTATGACCTCTTCTTACCAGTAAGTCACTTGCAGTATTCCCAGATATGCCTAGTTATCACCTCTACCCTATCCTGACTCTGAACTATAAATCCTTCATTGTGCTTAGCCTCTCTGCTCCATAATCCTCTCTTGGTTGAGCTTTGACTTTCACTATAGAGGGGCAGTAAAGAGCATTGGACCTGCTCCACTCCTTTTTTCCAACTTGTCTTAGCTGAGTTGGCAGTGGTGTTTGAGGCCATGGATGTCATCAGGTCAAGTAGCGATACTCAGAGCTTTAGAGTTGTGTGCTGCCTCTGTAGTGATGCTGCCTTTTGTGTTTTCACCTTGTAATTCCAGTGGTTGATGAATATGGCCTTATTCTTAATCATTCAGCCAAGACTGAGACTGCTCACAGAGGTGGAAGTTGACAAATGTGTCACTGATTAATGTTATTAGCTCTATCTCATATATACAACTTTATGAATCTAAGAGTAGGTTGCTACAACTTTTGTTATGTGGGATCATTTAGCAAAAAAGGCTTATGTATGATAGCATGCCAGAATGGGAATGTTAAATCTGAATCACAGAAATGTAATTTCTAAGAAAGAAGTTATTGTTCTTGTAGCATGTGAAAAGCTTCAAAACCTCCGAGGTTTGATTTACACATAGAAGTAGTTGGGGAAGGAGATAAATTTAGCATTAGCTGAAAAAAAATTAATAGTTTGGATTCTAGTGTGTTATCAAGGTGTTTTCAGAATGTGGAGATAAATGAGGACATCATGTTTCCAAGTTACATCTGACAGGAAACATGTCCTGTACAGAACTGGTGCTGAGGTGTGTGTGTTCCTCAGACCTAAGTTTAGTGAGAGACTGATCAGCTTTAAAGATACCCTTTAGAGAGGTGGAAGGTAGTACATATATTGTGAGTCAAAAGGAGGGCTTTTTTTACGCTGCTTTTTCTGTACCTTGATAGTTTGGGAATAAGTAAGATAAAGGTATGGTAATGTGGTTTGGAAAGGACTTTTGGGGATCATCTCCAGATGGTGAGGTTGGAAAGGGGGAGTAAAGTGTTTACTAAAGCTAGGGTAGCTGGAGGAGGTCGTGAGCACAAGGAAGTGGGGCAGTGATCAAAATACTCGTGAGGAGAGAGGAGGCAACAGCAGAGCTGTAAGAAACTGAAAACTCTGGAAATGTAATTAAAAGCAGTAGGCAGGTTTAAGTACAGATAGTTCTGGAAGGTCTGCCTGTAGTTTTTGCTTTTTTTCCACTCGAGGGTTAAAGGTTTGAATGTGTCCTTTTTTGTGCTTATGTGCATTTGATTCAAAACCAAACACAAACTTTTCCATCAGCATTCCTGTAGGTATACTCTGGAAGCTCGTGGATGTTGGGCCTAGACAAGCTGTTAGAGAAATAGTCTGATTGTGCCTAATATTGGAACAACCAAATTGATATTTTTTTTCCCATTCTATTTCCATTGTGTTTCTGTCTTTCAGTCAAAAATGTTTTCTGTTGGTGCACCTCTGAGGCAGTATGAGGGAGGAAGGACTAAGTACTTGGGTGGTGGTTTGCGTGTAGACAAACTCACTTTTTTCCTCCTAGTAAATCTTCTTCTACATTATAGCTATACAGCTACCAATGAAGTTTTTACAATAGCTTGTTGGTGAAAATGTGAAGGATAAAACTGCCAGAAGTAAAAGTGTTTGTTCTTGATGGGCTTATAATTTGACAGCGAAACAAGGCTAGTGTTGATTAGCTTCACTGTTCAAATACGTATACTGGGAGGCTGTAGGCCAAGTGTTTAATTTTAGAATTCATCTTGCTGTAGCAAGTTGGCAGTGATCCGAAATGATTACTTGTCTTAGTTCATGCTCTGTGCAATAGTGTACATTTTTTTTTATTTGGGAAGAATGTGGCCTTTCTTATCTCTAGTACTGATCTGGTGTAATAGCAGTGTAATTAAATAAAACGTTTCAGATGGTATGTGAAGATCAGAAACTTATGTATTGTAGCAGTTGCAGTGAGAGCAAAAATACAATTCCATGTTTGTTCTATGGTTAAGCTTAGAGGAGGACTTTGTATACAATGTGAAGGTTCAGTTAAAAGAAGAGGTGCTTTGCACTGTTTATACTGTATGGTCTGTAGGAACAGTAAGGATAGCCAGGTAATGGTATTGCTAGGCTTTGTCTGCAGTACAGAAAAATAATGCACCCTAATGTCCCTACTGTCCAGAGGAAATAAACCAGCATATCAAAATATGCTAATTAACGGTGTTCCAGGAGTGCATTTGTGTGCGCATGATCCTTATGCTTGCTATTAACAGGAGTCTCTTCATAGGAACTATTGCCACATTTCCTTTCCAGGCTGCTCAGAAGACATCCTCTGAAACCAGTATGCAGTGTTTGAAATCCAAAATACCTACTGTTCACTAGAATGGCTTGTTCTGTTGTGTTTCATTATAAAAGGAATGTTTTTCTCAAACGGGAGATCTGTCTTTACTTTTTTACACATCACTGGTGCATTGAAAAGGAAATTTAGAGACACACTGTGTCTAGATCTCATATACCCCGCAGCTACAATAAGACTTTGTGTTGAGTTAAAGTGTTCAAGGTTTTGAACAAGCAGGAGAACGTTCAATTAGAAGCTACCTGTGGTTTACCAGGTATAAAAGTAGAGCTGTATTACACCACTAAGCTAAACATCAAATGCTGGATTTGTTTTGTTGATGTTAGCATTGCTTACTTGGATACCTTTTCATGAGATTACGAACTGAAGTATGGAGAGGGTAGAATCAAATAGTAGTGGAAATGTAAGAGTAAGATTGCCTTTGTTACTTGAATTTGCTTCCTTTATTCATGTGCCTTCTAATACAGTCCTTATAATTGATTTCTTCTCCTAAGATGATGCTGTATTCATTTCACAGAGTAGATTGGTCTCTAGGATTAAATAAGGGAGCTGTCTGCAGGACTGTACCCTGTTGCAGAGTCTGGAAGGGTTACAATGAGTGGGATAGGTTATCATAGATACAAGAGGGATAAGTCTCATGGTTGAAGCAATTGAGTTCTCACAGGTTCTTTTTCTGGACTTAGTTTGGCCACTTCAAGTGCATGTTCCACAGGTGGTCACTAATTCAAGGTTTTTACGGGCAACCAGCTTAAGCACTGTTAGTCAATTTTTCATGTATTTCCCTAGATTTTGAAAAAACTAGTAACCTGACACAGAAATATTATGTTGTAAGCTGTGCCAAAACCCCTCATGGTTCATTAGCATGACTGAACAGGTTTGATGCACTGCATAATCCTTTGTTACTTTAGCTAGGAAATAAGTTGAAAGCAGGACTGTGTTGTTGTCTTCCATATGTGCCAGCAGAATTACCAGGGGAATGCTCTTGCTTGGTTTGTACAAGGCTGAAGATTGAGACTTGAAGAATCTGTGTTTCTGTCTTAATGCTGAGCTCAGGCAGATGCAGATCCTTTTGACATTGCTGTACCAGTTACCTCTCGTTTTTCAAAGTCATCGTTCTTGCACTCTAACCCGCCTCAGCTTTGCTTCATGTGCTAACCCAAACCTCCAAGCTCTGGTTAAATCCCAGTTATTCCTCTCTCCTGGTCTTCCTGGAGTTTTCATCTGAGCTATTATGTCTTTTTCTTTGCCACATCATCTTGTTCAGTTCCTTCTCTTAGATCTTTGTCCCAGTTTTTTTTGCCATGTGAATCTTTCACTGTCTTCTCATCCAGTCTGTACTGTTTCATCCTTTTGTGCTGCCTGCTTTCTCTTGATAGACACTTTGTTGCTGGTTCCCTCTTTTAGGGTCCTGCTTTTATACTGATGCCTTTTGGAAAAAATGGCTTCCATCTCCTCTGGAACACATATTTAAGGGCAAGGTCCAAGAGTATAGAAACAGGAGATATTGAATGTATCTCTCCATACTTACTCTTTAAATCTGCCTACAGAGTTAAAAAAATCTTTAAAAAGCCCTTTTTTCCACCTCCTGCTGGAGTGTGCTCGACTGGCTCAGAGTCATACCTGTCCGTGAGTAAGATCTCTCAGGGGGTGGTAGCATGTATGACACAGATGGTATCTTCAGAAATGTAGGTGCCAGATCTTAGCAAGCTTTGGTGAGCATGTGCAAGCTATTTTTTTCTCTTCCGTTTTGGTGTCTTTGTCTTGACATAGGGAAAAGAGAACCACCACCAAACAAAAAAACTCCCAGGAAAAGCCTGGTCTACCTAGTTGAATCTTCTTTCAAAAATGTTGGACAATTGCACCTTCTTTGCAAAGTATAAAATAAGTCAATTTACTTAATTTAAACACCAAACTTATGCAAAAAATCAGCTTAGGGCAAGCATGTAAGCTTAATAGCATCTTGTAAGCTGAAATATATGAAATTTGGCAGTGTTAAAAAGCATTTAAGGTCAGAATTGTGTAGGAAGAGGGGCTTGAGTAAAAACAACACTACCAGCTAAAATCTTAATTTAGAAAAGTTTTTTTTCTGAAAAGCCTTTTGCTGATTTAAATGCTATATAATCTAGGTAATACAATATAGGTAATTACTTTTGTTATGGATTGGGTTATGTTTTTCTTCTGGGCAATCCTGTCTATGAAGTGGTATTGCACCTTTAGTTATATAAAGCGTTGCAAGTATTTCTTTGTCTTGACTCCTTTAGTCCAGTTATAACAAATGTGGTTACGTGAGAAACCATAAATTTCTGCTGTTTTTTACTCTTTGTATCCTTAACATTGAATCTCTATGCTTCTGTGCACTGTCCTGTTGTTTGCGCTTGTGCAAAATAAGTGTGCAATTGTTACTCTGAATTTGTAATGTGTTGTGCTTTTTTGCACAACATTTGAGGAAACAAAATTGGGACCCTTTTTGTCAGACATTGCTGTGGACTTTATTTTCCAGTTTAGTGGAAAAAATCTTGATCTTGAAGAGGGAGTGATCTGGATTTCATTGTTATTATGTTGTTTCTGATCAAAAGAGTTTATGGGTGAGATTGTGTTATTTTTTTTTTATAAGCCTTTCTAGATGGTAGTTTATTGTCTCAATGCCTTCCTAGCCATATGGTTGCAGACTGCATTCTGATTTTTATGTACTTGAATGTTTGCGTGCTAATAAGTTTAGTAGGAAAAAGAAATACCAGTGAAAATAATAGCCTGTGAACATCCAGACTGCAGGGTACCAGGTTACGCATCTTTCCCTGTTTTTTACCAGCTTGCTGTCAAGAAGTGTAAGCTGCCCTTAAGGTTTTGTGCACAAGTGAGGAGCTGCTAAAAGGCTGGAGTATTAGTGATATACAGAGGGATATTCGTCAGGAAAAGGAACAGGGGAGTGGTAACAAGCAGCAGTAGAGGTGGCAGGAGCAGGTTCCACAGTTAGCAGATTTCCCAGTGTGAGTCAGTGAATGCAGAGCTGCTCAGCAAGCTGTAAGGAGGAACCTAAAACCGAGTATTTCAAGAGATTCAGGGTTGATGTTATGTGAAGTCGTGTGATCTTACTACATCTTAAATTGCCAATTTAGCCTTACTCTGGAGAGAGAGAGAGGGAGGGGAAAAAAAAAAACAAAGGAAAACAAAAAAAAAAATCGTGCAATGTGAGTTTATGCCTACATCATGCCAAGGAGACACTTAACAGTAAATAATCGGTGTAACCCTGAGGTAAGAAACTGTTTCTGCTTTCCCTGCACAGTGCTACTGCAGCACGGAGCTGATCCAAACATTCGGAACACTGATGGGAAGTCTGCACTGGATCTGGCAGACCCTTCAGCAAAAGCTGTACTCACGGGTAAGATGCATACATCTCTCGGCAGTGTTAACTGTAGTTCATTTTGTGTGTAGTTTAACATCATAAGAGCCTTCTGCTTTTTTGGATTTTCTGTTGTGTAAGAGCATTTAAAAACTGTCTTTTACCAGATTTTGTATCAATGTAACTGTCACTAATCTGCTGTGCTGCTGTAGGTTTGCTTATTCCACATATGATAATGCTGTAATTTTCTGTTGTAACATCATTCATTGTTTACTACATTTCTGTGTTGTTTTGGTTTTTTTAAAAATTTTTAATTGCTACTCAGTATATGGATGAAGTAGAAGTCCTTAACCCCTGCAAAAAAAGAAGAAAAAAACCAGGTCAATTGTTTTAAGACCTTCACTGTTGAGCAAGCAAGGACATTTGTGTAACTATAAAAGTACCTGTGATCTGAAAGACAACCTGCTACTGATTGCTTAGATGAATAGTTATACTTTGCTGCAGATTCATATGCTACTCTGCCCTTCCTCTTCCTCAGTAGTCATTTCAGATAGAACTTTCTCACCCACTTTTTTTTTTTACTTTTTTGGGGCTATTAACTGACAATAATATTTTTAATGAAAATATTCCAAAGATACAACTTTGGTTCTAAGAAAGCTTTTTTTTTTGTAAATTAACTGTTGTACCTTACCAGTGAGCATTAAAAGTATGATGTAGTAGCCTGTCAAATATTTTACAAGAAATACATGATTCTCTGTGCTGATTTTGACATCTAGGAAATAGTGTTTAGAGCAAAGTAATCTTGAATTTTAAAACATGTAGAATTAGATTTATAGAAAGGGATTCGGCAACTGAGCTTCATTTGCATAAAACAGCTATTTTTCTTCTTTCACCTTTATATTTTTATTTCTCTTTTTATTGACAGCTTAATTTATAGGTTTTGTGCTATGCAACACCTGTATTCGTTCTTCAGATTGTGTTCAGAGCACATCAGCTCCATTCAATTTGTCAGGAACGTTTCCTCATTTTCTTTTTTCCAGTGCACTAACTGCTGTACATGATTATCCACAGTTCTGCAGTGATTTGAGAGTACCTTTGGAACAATGCACTTTAAATACATACGATTTAGTTTAATTACTCAATGTCAAATTTAAACACATTCCTATGGTGTTAACAACTAATGTTAGCTCTGCTAAGCAGGTTAATCTGACTTTTGGTTGTTAATGGGTACAATTGTACAGATGCTGAGGATGTAAAGGACACCAGGGAGTCAAGGTACCTCAGAGGTGTTAATGAATATTCGGCATTTACTAGTGGGGGGTGGAGCTTGGGGGTTTCAGGCTCCCAGCTGCTCTTCAGGCTATGCTCAAAAAACAACTTCAGAGGATAATGGAAGACTTGTGAAGGCATCCTCTCAGACCTTCACATCTGCTACACTGAGTTCTCTGGGCAGTAGATCATAACCTTGTGCATTAGGCAATGGGGTGGGCAAAGTATCATAGCTAACAACTGGAGATATATTAGAAGCAGCCCTCCGAGAATGTTCTGTCGAGTGCAGCAAGCACGCAGTACCCCTGGCCTTGCCCATAATGCCTTGCATACAAGCATACAGTGACTGTTTCTGCAAGTAATGGATGTTACTAGGTTGTGCAGATAAACACATATGCACAGAGCCACTTCTGCTGCTATTTACGTGGTTTAGTGCTCATAAAAGTCATGAGTTTTGTGTATGTGTGTGTTCTTCCTAGCAAGAAAATGAGCTTTTGTTTCTTTTCAGCTTTGTCCTCAAGGTGGCTCTCGGTTTTCTGTGTTGTGCACCTGAGCTCAAGCTCTGTAAACAGGGTTTGATTCAGGCTTTAGCTGCTGTATGATTCACAATAACTGAAAAAGCTCACACTGGATGCCATTTGAATTGAAGCTCTTTCTACTAAGAGCTTTATTGTTTGGGATGCTGCCTTGCTTTCTAGCATCTCAGGCTGCTACTTTCTCGTATGTTTTCCATATGTTGTTACCTTCAGGTCTTGCTTCATCCCTCTGGAAGAAGGCGGCTTAAGGGATTTCTTAGGATCTATCTGGTTTGGGATAATCTTTAGCTTTGCAATTAGGTGCATCAGGACTTATAGGTATTACTGGATTAAGGATAAGTAGGATATATTAACTTAATTTTCAGTATTTAGTGTTGAATAGTGGGATTTTAGAAACACTCATATTGGGAACTTTTAAAACTGGAGTGATTCTGAAAGCACAATGTGTAATTATTACTGTATCTGCATCCTTAAACAGCATGTACGTAAAGGCTATACTCATCATGTTATTTTGGGTTCCTTTTTTTATCAGTGTCTGTGGCCATAATAGACTTCTCACATTGCTACTGTATTGATTGTTGGAGAACAAGGTTCCTCTTTTTGACAAATTAGTTGCATAAATTCATGCATTGATGTTAATCGCTTTGTGAATGAGCTGTGATTATAGGCTCTCTTTGACCTCCAACTTAGCAAAAGTGAACAGAAAACTTGTTAGTAATTGAATAAATCTTTTCATTTTGATAAGGGATTCTGTATGTGTGTTAAAAGGGACATTCCTGCTGCGTAAAAAGCATTTCTGGTGTTCTGGCAGCAAATGCTGAATCCACAATGATTTGTTCTTTTCTGTCTCCCAGTTTAGAATAATATATAGTATCTTTTTCTCCTGTATTAAAGAAAGGCTATATAATGCAGTAGTTTCTGGGATGACTTCCAGCCATATTCTTGCAAAGTTCTCTTAAAATGTCTGTTTTATAAAGGATGCATAATGCAAATGAAAGGCTGTTATTTTGATGGAAATGGACTTTGAAGATTTCTTTGTAGATTAAGGTGAGTCTTATAGAAATTAATTGCCCAGTTCCAGCTTATTAAAAAAAAAGTTTTATATAATTGGGGAATCTGCTTTTTACTGCTTAAACAGGAAAGCAGTCTTTTTTCCACTTCTGCAAGATAAACAGCTTTTGTGTGAGCCAAGTACTTCATGACTGAGGGGGTGAATATTTTTTATTTCTTTTTCCTTAGTGCCTGTTACTGCTCCTGAATTGGGCTGTCAGAAAAGGATCATAATCTTTTTCTCTAGGCTGAAGTGGTTGTACAGACTCTAAACATATTGTATCTAAAAGCCATAGCTGTTACACATATCAGATTAATATCCTAGTTAATTTTATTTAAGTTTAATTGCCACTGGGATGTGTGATTTCTGAGATGGGGACTCATCTGTGTTGGAGTACATAGCATTGTGGGACTTCCCACCAGAACAGGGCCTTTGGGAGCTTTTATACAAATCATGTTAAGTCTCCATTATTCTCCTACCCTGCTTGTTCTCTCTTTAAATGTCAATATACCTTTTTATCTTTCCTGTACAATATCTGAAGAGCCAACAGTATTGTTAATGATTTATGAATGATTTATTTTGATTTTTCGCACAGTGATGCTTTTTTGCCACTATGCTATGTTATCTGCTGTTTGGAAATGCTTTCTCTATGCAAATGGTTGTTCTTTGTGCTCGAGCAGTTTCATTAGCAGGAGCTGAAAGCATTTTGGGTAATATGTTTTTGGCTGCCCCTTGCTACTGTTTTGCAAGGTTGGTTTTGGTTGGGTTAAGGATTCCTCCCTTGAAACAGGTCAAAATGGATGAAATTTAGGAACTGCAGTATCTCCAGATTAAAGGAAGATTTCGGGTATGAAATAATGTCTTGTTAATACAATCAATTTTCAAAGTTAAACAAGACTGATTTTCCTACTTTCTGTAGAAATAATGTCTTTTACAAACAAAGTATTCAAGCCCTCTTGGGCGTTTCTGGCTTGTATGTTTTGGATGTGAAGACAGCTTGATGAGTGAAAGTAGCACTGGGCTAAGGTTTTTGGAAGTGTTACTGAGGATTCATGTTTTCATCTATTTGTCATGTTAATCCTTGAGGAGCATTGTCCATTTATTGAAATGTATTTGCACAAATTTTTTAAGTGAACTGCAGTCTGCAAGATTTGCATGCAAGGAAGGTAAAAATCTGAAATCACAGTATCATTTAGGTTGGAAAATACTTAAGATCATTAAGTCCAATCATAAAATATTTCACTACAAAAATTTAACTGAGCTTCAGATAATGGAATAGATCCCAGGTACAACTCATCCATTTTGATATTAGCAGGAAAAGAAGAAAACGATGTTAGTTTTTAGTTAGTGTTTAGGTTAATTTTGTTTTTACTGTGGCAGCTCTTTTACCTTCTTAGCTTGGCCTTCTAAAATCCTGAATTCTTCTTCTGGGTTGGTGGTGTTTTCTTTCAGGCACTCCTAGGATTTTGAAGGCATTCTGGATAGGCACTGGCGCTTCCTTTTGGAGGATGCCAGCCTTCTTTCCCCACTTCCTTGTATTGATCTGATTCTTACATAGTGTGCTCTGAAATCATTTGAACAAAGTGTAGCTTCTGTCTTTAAGAAACACTATAATAAACCTTAGTGTTAAAGGAAAAGTGTTTTAATGGTAAGGAGGGCAGGTGTTAGAATGGTTTGGGCCTTGTTTATCTGGCTCCTTGTCCATTCTCAGAGTGACATGGGAGTCTGCTGCCTTAGGTAAAAGCAGGAAAGCAGCAGGTGAGGAATACCTGTGCGCTGCAGAAACTTCTGCCTTATTTCATATAGCCTGTTGGCATATGTCTTGAAGCGGGAGGTCTGAAAAGACCTTTTCCAGCACTTGCTTTGTGCTTTGAATGTATGTTGCTGTGATTATTATTTGTTCAGCTCTTGGGTCTACTCTCCTCATTTTTACGAAGGCCTTGAGAAGGAGACACTGGGGTGGGTATCATGTGATGCTTAACATCTACTCTCTGGAGAATTATGAGGAATATCAGCTTTCCTTTGGGAATGCTGGGACATTGTTCATCTAGTCTTTGGAAAGATATGGGCAGAATGTTTTTGTGACACAGACCTAACATCAAGTCTACCATTTAGATGGCCCTCACCTAAAAACTCCAACTATATAGACGTGTAAATCTCTTTTTAGAGAATATTATAATCATGACTATCTTGTTATAGTTTTAAGTACGTAATTTTTTAAAAAATCTCATTGAACGTGTGGTATAGTTCCCGCTTTACCCTTTGAAGGAAATGCATTGGTTACTTGGCAGGCTGGGTGCGAAGTGCTGTCCTTTCTCTGTTTGGCTTGGTCATGTTTCAGTTTCATTTCACATTTTCTTGCTCTCCTGTTGAAAGGAAAGAAGATGAAACAGTCCTCCTTTGTTTTAGATGCCATGACATACTTGGAGTCCACTTCTGTTATATTTTCACTTAAAACCTGTCCTTGTTCTTTAGTGTCACTTAAGCGAAAATGAAGTTTCATTTTGATATCACTACCAGTATTGTTGATTCTCCTCCCGCTTTCCAGCACTGCATTAGTCTTTCAAGATAGTGTGTGTTAATTCGATCACTGTGCTCTGGTATAACATCCTGTTGACTTACATAGTGATGATTTAATAGCTGTCATGGCATTTTTTTTTTCAGGCTAATTTTGTTATATGTTACCTCTGCGATTGCAGAAGAGCTAAATGTTTTATGGCAGCCTCTAAAGGATTTCTGATTACTTAAATTTGCTGTTTGGATTCCTGTATAATTCCAGATGATTTGTATTATGCATGCAGTGTTTATTGTTTTAATTTAATGCTTTCCTGCCTATGTTTTCCATTCACATGCCTTGATATGCTTGGATTTCTTCCTAGTGGAACTTTAGCTCTGGATGCTTTTGTTTCATAGAACTTAGCTTTAGCATAATGAGAACTTCTCCTCTCTGTCCCCTAGCTCCTGATTTTAGACAAGAGCTGTGATCCTTATCTTTTGTTTGAACTTGGTTGTATGTCTTGAACTGTCTTCTTTGGAATGTAGCTGACTGACTGGATCAAACAACTTTTCCTTCTTGTTCGTATCCTCTGCTTAGACAAGGAGTTGAGTTTGTAGTCTGTTGTGTAGATGGTCAAATAAGAAGGGTTGCTGTGGTTTTCGGGATTGGCGCTTTTATGAAAAGCATGGTTTTGATTTATACCATTGCTTTTGCAAGGCTTTTTCACTACTGCGTCTTTCCTTTTTACCATGATATCAGGTTAGGAATATTTAGTAAGAGCTCTTTGAATGGACTCAAACTCTTAACTTGTCAAAAGAACTAATTATCCTTTCAAAGCTTTCATGAAGCACCTAAGAGCAGTTTTTCAATTATCTGATTCTCAGCTCTGCTATTGTATAGAGTTTTGGATGCTTTGAAAGCTTTCAGAAACTTAATGTGCACAAGTTTATTTAGCCTATACTCCACACTGAAATTTAACAACATCAGACTCAAAAGAAGCTTTTTTCCCTCAGATTTCTTGTTATTCAAATGGACAGAATAACAGCTGAGTAACTTGTAATTCAAGAGCCCAAAATGTATTTTCCATGCCCTAGGAAAGATACTGCAGAAACGCATAAGATGCATTTCTATTTCCATAGTGCATCAGAGAGCTTTTCTTTTTGTTTCTTTGCCTTCAGCACTGACTAGTCTTATACTTCAGTGAATTTTCTTCTTCTCCAAATGTTGGTTAGACGGTTTTATTTGTCCTGTTTAGGATTTATTAGGGATTTTTTTTTTTGTGTAGTCTATATTGTACACTTGTCATTATTAACAGCAGCTTCTGCCAGTCCTGAGACCAAGTGCTACTTGGATCTCTACTACATTTTTCCATAGTTCATGGATAACTTTTCTAGAATATTGTACCTAGACAGTAATTTCACACTGTATACCGTGAGTGGTACTAAGCTGGAGGCAGTGGTAAGAAATGAGTGGATGGAGAATCTTACGTGATCTGAGTTCTCATTTGTTTGCATCTGTCTGTAAGTGGAATAGCTGTACTGTGGTTGTAACTGTTTTAACATTTTTTTTTTGTGTATTATCTTTGATTCTAGTCTGTAGGCAAGCGTGGAACTTTCTTTAAAAAAAATTAGCTAGCTGGATAATTCCTGCAAACAAAAGCTACCATTGGTTTTCTCTTGTACTGTGACTTCAAGAGCGGCCTTCTGTACACGTACTCCTTTCTTCTGATAGTGAGACTGTGTTTAAATTTTGAAGGCAATGAACCACTCAACTGTGAAATTTGTAGAGTATGGGAATGTATGGGCAAAGCACTTAAGATGATTTTTTTCAGGCTGAACAGATGAATCTGAAAGAATGTTGCATAAGGAAAATGTGTTGACTAGGAAGTGGGAGAGGCAATTTTTTTAAATGCATATATTAAGACAAACACTCTGCTTATGAGACTGCTTACTGTTCCCCACTGCCTCATTCAGCAGCTTGGATGGGTGTGTGCTGAGGAGGAATCAAGACTGCACAGTGAAGTACAATGTTGTCCGTATGACTCCTCCTTCACTTGCTGCAAAAGGTGAAAGCAAGAATGAGTGGTGTGAGGAGGTAGAGAGGTTGCACATGTGGTTGAGACAGATTAAGTACAGCCTTTGGAAGCAGGATGTTGTTCTTGGTTCTGACCAGTATTTCTACATGGTCTGCAGTGTCGTTCTAATGTGCTGAAGAAGAATGGCTTTTTGCTGTTCTAGTTCATCTCTGTTAGCAACTGAGTAAAGATTAATTGCATCCTGCTATAAAGCACATAGTTTTGAAGTGGCTTGTGTTACTTTGCTGCCTCCTGGTCAAGGAAATGCTGTCATAAAAGGTAGTGTGTGGTAAAAATAGTAGGCTGTTTTCCCTATTCTTTCTAAACTTGGTGATACTGGCTCATGCAGCCAGTTCTTGCAGTAGTCTTATCTACTCTGTCTAATGCTATCCAACTGCTGGTCTGAGTTCCAGGACATGGGCTTGTCCTTAAGCTCGTTGGCTTGGTCCCTTCTTCCTGCCAACACACTCGCATGTGTGCATATGTGCATCCCATACTTGAGATCTCCATCCTTCAGTCTGCTTCTTACCAAGCCTGTAATTGGTGGTTTGGTTTATTTTTTTTCACCCTTCTGGCTTCTAATCCTGGTTATGTTCTAAATTTTTCATCCAGAATCCATGATCTTTCCAGCTTCTCTGTCCAGCTAGCCTCCTGATTTTACGTTCAGTTCTCATTTTCATCCCATGCTTACATATTTCAGGACAGTTTCTGGTATGATTTTGATTCTCTTCTTGAGCTAGTATGAAAATGAAAAAGGGTAGAATTAAGTCCTTACAAAAGCTCTTGGTTTGGTCACATTGCTACTGAGCACTGTGGCTGTGTTAGGCACTCTGTATGTACAGGACCACCACACCAGTTTTGCTCTAGTGAGAGGTGGGGCTTGTTTTTGCCAGCTGTGAAGTGTTCCTGCCTTGCAAAGTGCCAGACACAGGCTGCATCCCCAGCAACTGGCTGGGTCAGAAACTTTTTTCCCCCCCTTTAATTTTACTCCTACAGTTGCTAGATGTGATTTAAGTTCAAGGATAAGATGTTAAAAAGCAGTTAATACTCCTGAAATTAAAGTGACTTGGGCTCCTGAGTTTACATTTTGTTTATGTAAATGAAGTGGTTTTAGGGCAATATTTAGAAAGGAGAAATATAATTGCTTTTTACCTCCATTGCTTCCTTATGAGGCATAACATCTCTAGAAGTTTTGGTACTGATGTCTTCACCTATTATTAGTCTAACTTTTATTTCTTTGAAAACTGTTGTGATGGTTCTCAAGTCCCTGTGGCTTCATTAACCTAGCATTTAACATTGTGATTTCTCTTATTTAGTAGGAAACCAGTTTTTAATAGTATGCCTGAAAATTCTTCCTTAGATCAGACAACTTAGACGTAATGTTGTGACAGTCTTCTGTGGGCCTATTTGCGCGTTTTGAGACTTCTGTGCCCCAGGCTTTGTCTTGCACTTTGCTGCTATTCTTGTAGCAGGATTTGAAGCACAGTTTGTGTGTTTGTCTCTGGTATCCTGTTCCATCTTAAGGTGCTCGATTGTAAAACTGAACAGGTAAGCGCACTGGACTTTGCCACTCTGTTTGCGGCTTCTAACAATCACTATGCATTTTCCCATTTATCTAGTAAATAATGCAGTTGTCCTGCAGTTAAGATTTAGTTTGTGACATCCTTATTCATACACTGAATATTGGCCATCGTTTTGCAGAGAGTGAGTCATAGGTCCTGCTAGAGGGAAAGCGTGGTATGTTCATAGCAGGATGCAGACAAGTTGAGTTTAGTGGCATGCAGAGTCAGCCAGATATTGGAGGGGAATGTGTTTTTACCACTGTAGTATCTTCTTTTTTGACTTTGCACAGCATTCTTCTTTACTCTTGTCCATCATTTGCCTAGGTGTCTTCTCACTTTTCTTGTGACCTGGTTAATCCAAGCTGCAGTATTCAGCAACCTACAGTTTGGACAGATGGACCTGGATTTTTGAGTGGCTATACTAGGCATTTCTTCTGACTTTGAGTGGTGTTGTGATATATTTCAGGTCTCTGCTCTGAAATACCTAGGTTTTTTTAATTTTTTCTCAAAGAAGTTAAGAGGTTCTGTATTTTATTCAAATGCAGTATTAAATACGAACTTTGTGGACAGCACACTCTTTGTGGATGTGGTGCAATTCTGTTAGTATAATTTTCAAAATTAACTTGAGATAGGCAAGAAGAATTTCAGCCTGCAGGATTCAAAGTTGGCAGAATTACAATGGAAACTACTCTTTAAATCATAATTAAGTAACCTTCAGTTTCCTAGCAGCTATCAGAATTGCTACCAGCTCTGTTTGCAATGAGGGTATTGAAGAGAGTCATATTTCTTGGATGAAGCTTGTTTTGCTTTAATGTGCTTCTGAGCTTAGACCACCTACTGTGATATCTTTCACAATGAATTTTAGGGCGTTGGGGATTTTTGTAATTGTAGAAATATGTAATGGAAATGGAATTGACCTGCCTTATTTGATGAGGTGATCTGATTCGTGGGTCCTGATACAGTTCATATTTCGTGTGGCCATGGGTCAGTCCTCCATTGTGCTGTACAAAACTTCCCAAGGGTGAATAAGGAGATACAAGAAGCTTATACCTAGCATCATGTAACTTGTACCATTGCTTTGACTCGCCTGTATGGACAGGTCAAGCACCACAGGTCTGACGTGGCTCATCTTCTCTGCTTTGACATGAGCCTAGTGCCCAAACACTGAGGCCATCCACCTGAATTATTCTGTTGAAGGGTCGAGGAGGAAGGTAACCTACAGCAAATACTCGTAACCTTCTTTACTGGACAGGCTGAGCTTGTGAGTGACTCGGTTTTCTTTGTAGAAATATTCCAGACGTCCCTCTACAGTTGACGACAGCACCGTTTGGAATCTGAATGCAGGGGCTTGGTGCACATACTTAAGAGTACACTGCATATGTGATTGAAACAGAACTGCATTGCTTCTTTTATTTTACACATGTTTTTTTAATTCTGGAGAAAGTTTGCTTAATATTGGGGGTGTGGTGCGTGGGGAATATTTTAATTCTCATGCATGCATGCACATGCACGTCTATGCTTATTATCAGCAAAAAGGAGTCCCTTCATAGGTGTGAGGTAATGACATTATCATTTTTACATTGTTTACTGTCAGGAGTGTTTTACATTGGTGCATAAAGAGGCTTCTAGAATGGATGCTGCACAGTAGATACTTTGTTTTAATAAACTAATAAGTTTATACTGAGCTAAGTAGCCATTTCAATGATGACTAACTAATTCAAGCTACCACAAATAATCTTAAGTGTTGACTGCTCAGATTGACAAATCCCAGTATTTGGAGTCTCATGAACTTGTTTTTGTTCAATTTTTCTCTTTCCCAGAGGTGGGAGAGACCAGTCTGGATGACTGTTTTTTAAAGAAACTATTAAGTTCTTGAATTATTTGTTAAAATTATTGTCAAAAATAATCCTAAACTTCATTTAAAGCAGAACATAACTTAGATATGTTATAACTCAAACCAAGCTGTATTGATACTCTCCTGGAAGGCTTGAGTAAGAAAGGAGGAAAACCTACTGAAAAATTTGGGATGTTTTTTTTAAGATGAAGAAAATCAGGTTGAACTGTTTTTGAAAACTTTGAGTACTTTTGTTTGTTGAAAATTTCAGGCTCAACAGAAGATTTATTAGATTCATTTCATGGTCTCTAGCTACTAGTTGTGATAATTAAATAACAATCAAGACTGTTTCTGTGTGAGAAGAGATCAGTTGTTATACTTCAATTTTTACTGGGAAGAATAAGTATTAGCATTTAAATTGAAATTGCTAATTTCTCCTTGCATATGTCCTTAGTGCTCAATCCTGCCAGATGCTGAGTGCTTTAGTTGTGATCTGGGAAAGATCTGGGGTTAAATCAGGGTTTATACAGAAATTCAGATGTTTGCTGAAGCAATGCTGCAATATTCACTGTATCTGGAGTGAAGATGGAGGCCTTTCCAGTGAAGGTCTTGCTGGGTACTGCTCTGCTCTGAGGTGTGATGGGTGTGGTTTGCATCTTGTGAGTAGAGAAAGACTTATTCCAGATTTTATAAAATAAAGCAAGTTACTTGTTTAAAGTATTTTTTTCTGCATGCTGTTATTTTAGGACAAGCATAATATGTGGATATAAAGAAATAATACTAGTCAAAGCAGTATTTGCTATTTGCAAGCAGGCCCATTATTTTGCATTTTTTATTTTTATTGTCTTCGTGCACAAAGGTATGTCGCGGAGGGGGGAAGATCGCACAATCAATATGATTGATAAACAAGCTCCGATTTATTAGCAGGTTCAGTAGAGTTATATAGTTTACAGAACATCAGACTTCTCATTGGCTAATTATGATTTCATAGTCCATTACATAGTTCTACTTGCGGTTACGATTGTAGCTAAATTGCTAACTTTCCCAGGCACTAGCAGGTACAATATCTCTTGTTTCCCATGGTGTCTTGGCATACTAAAATGCTTCTAAGGCATCTTGCTCTTCTACTCGTTACAATGTTTCACTACATATGATAAGGTACAGCCTTACTACACAGGGAAGCTATTTAGGGAAGCTATGGGAAGCTATTTAGGGAAGCTATTGATTAATTTTCCCATATTCCAGCAAGCTACAGCCTTGCTGATATAACCATTCCTCCACAAAGGAATACAGCTGGTTTTTTTTCTCTTAAAAAATTTAAGTTAAATTTTTTGAGCTGTAGAAAGTATCTTTGTTATGGTTGAGGTTTTTGTAACTTTTTGAGCACCATTGCTGATTGCTGTTTATGAAACTTGCGTTACAGGTATGAAGAGGCAGGACTTGTCTTTCAAACATCATGTGTCTGTTTGAGCCAGCCCTTTTTGTGTGTCTGTCCAACCTACTTTGTGGCTACAAGACGTCTATCTTGGTGTTTTCCATAGAAATGGGGCCTCACAGTTCAAATGCCTTTAGTCCTGGGATTAACACAGGATCTCCAGCTTTCTCTCTCAGCCTCCTGCATTACTGCAGTGCAGTCTTCCACTATGGGAGCATGGTTCTTGATGATGGCATTGGCAGGAACCTCTGATAATTCAAGGGCATGCAGCAAGCCTTGGGAATCTTCCTTTGCTGATTTCTCTTTGCTACACATAGCACAAGGAGGACACAGAACCTTTTTGGTCTCCTTTGGTCCCCTTTTGCAAAAATGAGAGTTTTTTTCTTTAGAGTTCAACTCTCTTCTTCTGATTTCATTACTAGAGTTGTCTTTATGTGGTGGGCTCTTTCTTCCTCTACTGTTCGTACAAAACCCACTTGGTAAGGCTCATTGCTGCTTGTTTGTTTATTTTTTGGTTTGTACTGCTTTTCTGAGTGTAGGGGAGGGAAAGGAGTTTACTTTGAACTTGTCACTTGTGCATGGCTCTTTATCCGACTGTCATGAATGTTCAAAGTTTAATTTATAACACACAAGTTAACTTTATACTAAGACTTATTCTAAAGCTCTATTCATTTTTGGGGTGATTTTATAAAGCATGACCTCATTGGAAGGTAAGTCATGTATATCTTTGAAAGTGCATCAGCTGTGGTCTGTCTATTATTTTTTTCATACTTGATAAAGAAACTCTGGCAGCAAAGATTCAACCTTCCATGTCTCACAAGTTGGTTGGTTCCGATATGCTTTAGAGATTTCTCGAAATTATATTTTTGTTTGTGATTTTGACCTAATTTAGTTACATTTAATCATACATTTTATAACTTTCCCCTGTAGTGCAGTGAGACTGTTCTTATGCTTAAAAGAACTATATGATTAAATGCTTTACTTGGTTGGTGGCATTGAACGGTTTCTAATTTTGACAGAATAGTTAATCTGTTGTTGGTCTTGCACCAAGACACAATATTCTGAATTAGTGCCACATTGTTAATGGAAAATTTTTATGCATCTGGCAAGCTATAACATAAATTAAGCAAAACTCTTTTGAAGCTTTGGAGATGCATTGATAAATCTTGCTCTATTATGTTGCAGCACTTAGAGAACCAGAATTAAATTACAGTGGACCATAAAGTATGAATGTATGTGCTTTATGCTATCAATTATCTTTCATAAATAGTTGGTGAGTATCAGAGATTTTTGTTTTCCACAGTACTTTTTCTATTCCTGTCCCACAAAGGTAGCTACATTTCTGTTCAGAATAGCATAATAGGTTTCAGTGATAATTTGGAGACCATGTAGCTGAGACTTGTTATGAGATATATATATATGACAGATATGATATATAGTCATTGGTGTCATTTTACTTTCCTTTGGAACTGCTTACGGGCACAAAGATTGGACAAAAGGATTTTTCCTCTGTTGAGGATTAGACAGCCATAGTCTAATAATTTCCTTTTTACAACAAAAGCAGGCTGTGTCCAGGTATTTTATTAGTCTGAACTGTTTTAAGATTAGGCTTTTCTCCTTATAGATTATAAGCTTATTTCTCCGCTGCTTTTGTTCCAGACTCCACAGATGATCTAGCTGCTTTGGGTGATTAAGGTGTTTCCATTATTTTAAGTACTTATTAGGCCATACAAGACTCGTGTATTTTTCACATATCAGTCTTTAAACAACTTGGGAGATGACCTGTAGCAGCAGAAGTTTTAGGATTAGGTCAGCTAAATTTGATCTTTGAGGGCTGATCACAGGAATCAAGATGCAGAGTTAGAGCCTAGATTAGCAGTAAGAAAGATGGGCTATCTCAGTGAACAAGAACTGCTTTGTAACATAAAAACAAACAAATCAATCCCCTCACATTTATCAAGTAGATAAAAGGGGCACAAAATACTTTTGCCCTCATTTTGAGGGTGTGGAAGAGAGCTTGTGAGTTAACTCTTTCCTCTTCCAATTTCTATTACTTCTATGCGTTTATAGATGTATTGCTGGTTGAAGAGCACCATGTCCGTGAGCAAGCTGTTTTTCACTGGCTACTTTTAGCACTTCATTGGGAAATTGTTTTCATACACCCAAGTTTATTCCTTTGTATATGGCAAATGTTATAAACGTGACAGAGAGCCAGGACAGCTTGGATGTGTTTCTTCAAAGCTCTCCTTGTCAGGACTTATACTAAGAAGTTATTCCTATAGTAATTAAACTTGCCAAGGATTTGATCGTAAATAGCAAAGTCCAGACCTTGGAAGGCACATGTGGTTGGCTCCAAGCAAGCAACAAATTGACAACGAAGTCCATGTCACCAAGTCTTGCCCTCTGCACCGTCTTCAGTTTCCTACAGCGCCTTTATTGTTTTTTTCAGACTTAACTTTGTTAGAAATGGCAGAAGACCATGAGACTATTTCCCTGCATTCCTTCTATTTATTCTTTTTCTGTTTCTACTTGATGCACCCTGTTTTTTGACAAGGTGCTTCCAAAAATTAGGTGCCTCTCTTTCCTTCAATAGGCCGTTTTACTTGCTAACACATGGAAAAGTCAAGCAAACCTGACAGGCTGGAAGATAACAGTACAGGGCTTGCCTAAGATTTACGATGTCCTTGTTGTGATGAGCGTATTTTCAGCACTGTTGTCGATGGGAGCATTATGGAATCAAACGCAGAGATCGATATGATCAGCGAATGTTCAATTTATTACAGAGCACCAGAAGCTTTTATAGAAAAGGCAATAGTACACGTGACCAATATGTAAATCTTTTCTTTATCATTGGTTAATATTATGTGTCCACGTGAATACACTGATTGTCTGATTGGTTAGTATCCTCAGCAAGAATAATTGCTAGCTGAACAGCTTTGCACGTATGCCACGTATACACAGGCCCAAAGTTTCTCTTTGCAACATCAGGTAGTTGTTCGTTCTACTCCCTTATTTCTCATGGGTATCGCTCCTCAGTTGTCCTTGGTTTGTTACTTTTTTAGTCTATTGACTCGTAGGCCAGATTGTTCACGTGACCATTTTCCATGAGAAAGTCCTTCAATATTCCAACAGATCCCTTGTTTTGTTTTTGAACAATCCAGGCCTGCTGAAAGATCTTAGAAATTGCAGTCATTATACATTTCCAAGAACAGGTAAAGGCAATCAACATAATCAACAACACAATAATCGCAGTAATGATTTTTTTTTAAATTCCTTTTAGCCAAGCGGGCAGGTTAAGCGATTGCAACCAATCATCAAACGGGTTATGATTATAAGTAATTTTCTTCATATTGTTTCTTAGATCACTTAGCTGCTTATGTATTGATTTGGAATGATCACTAAAGTTTAAACAACACATTCCTTCAAACTCTTCGCATCCATGCCCTTGAGCTAACAACAAAAAGTCAATGGCAGCTCAGTTTTGCAATAATGCATGTCTAATACTATCTACATAACTTAGTAACTCAGAGTTCGTAAGCGAAGTAAGATTAAATTGTTTTAGTGACCAGCGAGCAAGTTGCTTTACCTTTTTATGATTTCACCTGGCCACTGCTTGTGGCAAAAATAAAGCAAGAGCACCAAAAGCTGATTCAGACCAATATGCTGCTTTATCATCACAAGTGGCATCGGACTCCTTAATTTCCTCTCTCTGCCTTTTACTTAGAGTTTGATTGCTCCAAGTATACAGTTGATACATGGATAGGGTGAACATTGTAAGTCCAGTTGCTAACCCATAATCACTTTGGTGGCTACATATATGAGTGATAAAATAAGGATGTCACAATTCCAGAGTTCGTATCAATTGTAAGAGTAGTTTACATAAACACTCCTTTTTCATTTCCTTGATCATTGCTCTTTCTATTCTTTTAACAATTCCCACCACATATAATGAGCTTTATACAATATTTAAAGGTTCTTGTGACCAATTGTTACATGCCCAAACTACTGCGGAGAGTTTTAATGTTTGCAAAGTGTCTTTATGATCTCCCAGGATGTCATGATGTTCCCAAACATGGTTATTTTGCCAAGTACATACAGCATGATTTGACTTCCTGCCAGCATTTGTAAATACAGTTAAGCCATTGACATCTCTGATAGGTTAGGGAATTGTTCTATTTTCTGGTCTTGGATAAGAGGAAATAATCTATGAGCAGGATAGACATTACTCAAGAGTCCTGTAAAGTCTTCTGAAGCAACCTGAAGAGCTTCTGAGTGTTGTAATAGTCAATCCATATCCATATAGTCCTGAGTTCCTTGTAAAACAGTAGTATGTGGGTCGCTACCGATGATTTCCTGCAGTCGTGATCTTCCTTTAATAATTAATTATGCTAACACTTCAGCTCGAGTAGTTACAGTCTTTCGTGGTCTGATCGGTAGAAAAATCCATTCTAAAATTCTCAATGGATTTTGCTTATTAGCGTCCTGTTGACAAAGAAGTGCTAAAGGATGCAATTGTGAACCTCCACTATTGATTACAGTAACAGGCAATTCAAGATGAATTATTTGTGTGTGACACTGAACAATCTTTTGTGTTATAACATCTAGTGCGACTTTGTTTTTCTGATATGGTACGTTCCTCTTGAGCATTTGTTGATGTCACCAACAAAGGAACCAGTGGCAGCAAATCATCATTTGTGATCTCACAAATTTGCCTAACCCATTGAATGTCTCCCATTATATTTTGAGCATCATTTCATGTTTTGACTTCTGTAGTAATTTGAATTTTCTGTAGTCTAACAGTGCTATTCGTGATGCTCCATCCTAAATATTTCCATGGAGACATCGACTGCACCTTTTCTGGAGCAATTTTTAATCCTTGCTCTTCCAAAAGTTTTGTGATCATTGGCAAAACCTTAATTTATGACAGGTTTGCTCCTGCAGTGAGTATATCATCCATGTACTGATATACTATTAGAAAAGGATATTGCTGTCGAAAAGATTCTAATGCCTATGCCAGGAATATTTGACACATTGTAGGAGAATTTTTCATACCTTGAGGTAAAACTACCCACTGGTACCTTTTTAGTTGGATGTGCCTTATTAATGGATGGTACGGAAATAGCAGATTTCTCAGCATAGAATCATAGAATCAGCAGATTGGAAAAGACCCACCAGATTANTTTTCATTTAGGTGATGTAAATACTTGTGATCTGAGCCCTCAAATGAGTTATTCCTGAATGTGAGTAATGAGCCATATCTGTCCTTGGAGGAAATATATACTACTCTGAAAAATGTACACATCTCACTTCTGCAGCTGTAATTAAAGAGAGAGGCTGTGCCATTACAAATAGCATGATCTTTCAGCTCCTCAAAGATGACATAAATGCATAAATGTAATACTAATTTGTTAGTGTGTACTAAGAGCAGCTATCATCTTTGGTATAGTTGACTGCTTTGAATTTTAGTCATTTTTGTTGCATTTTGCTTTATAGTGCAAGCTACAAGTCAGGTAAGCATTTTAAAAATGCAGCATCAGTGGTGGTTATTATTTACATAAACAAAATTTTCTGTAACTTCAACATTTTATGTTAATTAAGATAACACTTTCTACTTTAAAGAAAGCTTCTACTCCTCCGTAGAGAGCAAATAAATAAAACTGAGGACATTAAGTATTGTATTTAATGGGTAAGGAAAATGTCATGCTGTACAACTACTTACCAGAAATTTTATTTCCTGGCATTCTTCCTGCCCCAATAAGTCTTTAACATTTTACACAGACTTCTGGGCTAGTACTTCAGCTAATAATTTTGGGATTTTGGTATCGCAGCCAGAATAATGATTTAGAAGTTCACAGGTATGTTTCTAAAATGTCCCTCTACTCCCTCTTTCTCTGTGGGAGACCCCCAGGAAGCATGTAGTCTCCTAACTATTATTGTAACTTTTCCATGTCCATTCTGATCTTTAGGATTAGTAGGAGAGCAGTCTTGGCGTTCTTTAGAGCCATTCTTAATGTGTATGTGCTGAAAAGCACAAAGGGCTGCTTGTGGCTTTTTCTGGTGCAGGAAGAGAGAATCCCATTGTGGCAGACAAGACCCAGTGTATTTGTAGTGGGACCATTTAATATATATTTGCTAGGGTGCTGAAAACTATCCTGACCAGAGAAACAGGTTGTCCTCTGACGTACCTCAGGTGTACCATCAAGACTAGTGAAAGAAGATTCTTTTCTGGGTCTAGCTCCCAGGACTCAGGTTGGTGCTACTGCTTGTGTTTTCCCCTTTTGCCAGTGTATCTTCTGCATCTTTCTGCAGTGATGTACTTTAACAGGAGGTCACTACTTCTTTCTGTGATTAGTAGTATTCTGTGCGTCATGTGTTCAGTCTAGTAAATGTATTTCAAAGATACTAAAAATATTAAGTCTAGGAAGATTTGTACAGGGTAGACTTCTGCCCCATTGGCATCCATATTTTAACTCTGGCCCAAGGCAGTCCTTCTGAGAACATCATGGGCATGTAAAAGACATTATTTGCCATGAGGCAAATAATTCACACTGGTGTTCTGTGTGATCTACAGAGATGTACTTTTGAAAGGCTTCTGAAAAATGTCTTCTCTGTTTGAGCCTGTCTCTTGTTGCTGCAGTGTTGTTATTGTGTTTTCTGATTGTTGGCCACATAAATGCTTGTGCTGCTTTTGGGTATTTGACAGCTAAAGCAAGGATGTGTTTTGTGTCAGGCTATACTGTGTAAATCAGAATTTGCTATGGATATTTTCAGACAAGTTTGCGTAAATAGAGGCACTGATATTACAGGTTAACAATTCTGCTTGATCTCATTTCTTTCTCCTTAGTCGTTGCTTGCTTTTGGATTTAACAGAAAAATTAAACTGCCTGAGAAACAGAATGTCTGAGGTTCTTTTACTGATGTTTGATTTAAGCCTTCCATCAATGTTAATGGGTTTATTTCTTTTTTACACTTTACAGTATGGAGATGTGAGATATGGAAACTGGTTTGGTGTAACAGAATCACAGGAGCTCTCAGATTGGAAGGGACCTCTGGAAATAGTCTAGTCCAACCCATCTGCTCAGAGTCAGCTGGTTCTCAGGGCCATATCTAGTCAGATTTTGAAAAGTTCCAAGGATAGAGACTTCAAACCTCTCTGGGCAACCCGATCTAGTGTTTGGTAACACTTGCAGTTTAAAAAAAAAAAAGTGGAAAGATTTAGTGACTACAAAGTAAGTACAAAAAGTAGTTATCTTAGTGTCTGAAACCAAATATTTGAGTATGCAATAGCATCCCTCCCCTCTGTGTACTGTTGAAATTTAGCTACTGCTTCCTCTTCTAATAAAGTGGCTATTCTGTACTTTCTGACTATATTACAGGTGAGATCATATGTAATATGGAAGAGCTCTTTCTGTCTTTTCTTGCTGCTTTGCTTTGAAGTTTTAAATGACAACTCTTTCTTTGTGTAGAAATGGTCATTTTTCTCTTATTAACGTGCCTGGAATTGATTTTCTGTACTTTTCTCCTAATTCATGTTGCTTCTCTCTTCATCTTTTTTCCACTTCCTCCGCTATTATGTTTGCTTTTCCCAAGTTCAATTTTTAGTATTCTGAATGTCTAGTTTATCAGAGTGAAGAGTCAGCTACTGTTCCTTGTTTTGGAGGAACAAAGTCTTAGAAGCCTTTGCTGACTCTTCTGTCAGGCACTGTAAGTAGATTTTTTAAATTGTTTTGGTTTTCCTACGGTTTTTTTAGTCCAGAGTAGCTCTAGTCTGGTTCCAGTCCTGTAGACTCAGCACCCACTAGCAACTGGGAAGTGCACTAAGGATCAGGAGTGTGTCCTCTCTGGATTTTCTGAAAGATGACCCTGTGCTGCACTCTGCGACCACTCCAGTATCAGGACAAAACTGCAGTAAGTCAGGATGAAGATGATTACTTTGAAAGCCCTCCTTAGGTCTAGAATAAAATGCTTATGTAAATACACCAGAGTTCAAAAGTATCAGAGGTATCTTTGTCAGCCCTTCTTGTTACTGCCCTCTGGTTAAACTCTTCCAGGTCATTGAGCTAACCCAAACTTTCACAGTAATTTAACGGATTGGCATTGCCTTTGGCAGAAATAAGGAGGGGTGTTTCTTTGTGTGGCTAAAGTTATTTTCTTCTTCTAGGATTAGCTTTTTTCAATCACATTTTCATTCTGTTAATGCCTGATTTATTGTCCCTAATTCTTTTTATCCTGCCATGCCATTTTTACTGCTATTCTATGTTACTGAATCAAACAAAGCTGCTTTAACAAATTGAGGAGTGGCATCAGCATGAATTTACAGGTGTTTGGGTATTGCATAAACACAGATGCGAGCTGCAGGTCGCAATACCACTATTGCTTTTACTTCTCTGGTCTCTGCAGGTGGTTGCTAAGTATGCATAAAGGCGCTATGAATCTTGCTATAGTTTAGAGGGGTGAAGATCTTGAAGAATGTCACCAGCTCCTGAATATGTTCACCTTCTGATGTTGTTATTGCCAAGTGAGTGTATGCTTGTGTATTGTAGCTGTCAGATCAGTAGAGTTTGAAAGTCCTTCTCTGGTACTGTCTTGTGAGAGAAAGGCTGCCTGGAGCACAACATTACTATTGGTGAAGGGAGAAAGAAGAACTTTACCTCTAACAATGCACTTAGTAGTGGCCAGTGTTCTGTGAGCACAGTCCAGAGTATCTGAAGTGTCTGGAATGGATTTAGATGCAAAATCACTATTTTTGACATGTTTTGTTCATATATATTCTGATGATATTCAGTAAGGCTTGCAGTGTACCAAAGAAATATTTTTACATCTTGATTCACCCGGAGGATTCTTAGTGTGTCTCTCAATGTTAAAATAATTCCTCTGCAACTCTTTTTTATCTTGTCCTGGACCAGCTCCATCTTTGTCCTGTTTTGTTTCTTTTCCCTGCCTGTCATACTTTGCTCCAGAGCAGCTTCTTTCTATGTTTCCAGGTAGCTGTGTACTTTGAGGAATCGACAGATTTGCCCTGCATTTCATTCAGTTACAAAGGAGTTCCTTCCTTCTGCTTGCTACTCTGTGGCCCAGCAAGCTTAGGAGATGTTTTAGGTTCTTTTGTCTAGGAGGTAGAAAAATGATTTAAGTGGATTTGAGTTCCTTCCAGGGTATTTACTGCAGGGCAAGCATGGCAGCACATGTGCATTTTTATGAGGTTGCAACCTCTCTTCTCTCAAGCTTGTAGAGCAAGTTTAGATATACAGAGCAGTTTCAGATGTACCAAAGGGTTGTAGTGTTCAGTAAAAAGCTTCTAAAGTTGGGGAAAAAATAGTTTGGTACATATATAACTTTTTTTTTCTGTCATATTTTATTTCCTAGCAAAAAACCAACCCCATCTTTAAATCTGTTCAATTTGTTAGTACAAAATCCATTGTGTTTGCTGTATCTTAGGGTACAGATATTTGGTTAAAATAAATGCTTCTTTTTGAATCCAGCTATGGATTTTTCAGGCAGTGTACCTAACTTGCTAGTGTGTTTTATCTACAATGGGAAGAACAGAGGGATTGCAAAATTGTTTGTTCATGTTCAATCTGGAGTTCTTTCCAGGGAAAATTTAGATGATGAAGAGCAATTTTTAGAGCTACCTTTATAGAGTATGGCTTTCCTAAGGGTTATATGTATATGCGTTTTGCTTGCTTGTTTTCTTCCATGCTTTGTGTTGAGTATGAAAAGGTTTTTCTGTGGTTTATCTTCAGAAAATATTCTGGAGAATGTAGTAATTTCCTTGTTTGAGGATATTGTTCAGTAGGACAAGCTGACTTTTGAAAGTCTTGTTCAGTTCTGGATCTACTGCTTGGCTACCTCTATTGTAAGTAATAAGTCCACCTCTATTGTACTTAAGTCTTTGACAAAATGAGTTTCTTAGTCCTTTGTCTTCCCTTGGGAAGATTTCCTAGACATTGCAGAGAGTAAAAACATATGCAGACTTACTACATAAATGAGAAGTAGTTGCCGGAAAAATGGAATAGCACAGTTTATTAGTTACTAATATAGAGCATGGCCAGAGTAGTGGGGATTACAGCAGAGGTTTGTTTTTGCTGGTAGCTGGAATTAATACAAGAAATGAAGGGAAGAGGGAGAGCCATGGGACTGTTGCCTTTGTTACATGTGAACAGGTGGGTGATGACGAAAGCTCAACATCTTTGATGAAAAAAAAAATTCCCTTTCCACGTGTATTTGACAAGAGATCTCATGAGTATTGAGCTTTGGTGAAAAGATAAGCCTCAGCCTTTACATTTTTTCCATCTCACCGGTATGTCTGGCAGTGCAGAAGGTTTGAATTTTCTTCCCAGTCTCTTGAAATTCTGCAGTTCTCTTTCCTCTTACAGTCTGAGTCTGCAGACATGACAGGTGAGTAGTAGTGTGTCTTCAAGAAAAGTACTGCTGAAGTAGAGCAGTTCTATTGAAAATAATACATTTTTCACATTACAAATAGAAAATGGATGTATGCAGGGTGTTTGAGTAACGTGCACTAATACAAAGAAATTGGAACTGCTTGTACAGATACACTAAAGAGAATGAGTTTTAGATTTGTCAGATTTACTATTTCAGAAGAACTTACGTTGTAGAGTATGGTGGCATTGTTGGAGGCGAGATGATTATGTGGATTATCACATGATGAGTGGTTTTGGAATTTGTTGTGGCTGCTGTTGTCTTGCGGTGTAATGTATTGCACATTTAGGAGATTCCTCTTTGACTGCCATGATTGCCTTAGCTTCATCCGCTGTTTGGTTGACCACATACTGAGCTGGATGAAGTAATGAATCTGATGGAAAAACAAGTTCTCAGCCCCCCCAGCTGCACTGGGACTCTGATGTTCTTTTCCTGTCAGTCCCACACATTCCTGTACTAGCAGGGTAGCCACCTGGAAAGGTACCAGAAACATTTAAATGAGAAAAAAGGAAAGATGCCCACTGTCTCAGCTGCTGTGCCAGAAAGCCCATGTCCACTGCATTACTGGATAATAGGAATACTTATTTTTAAAAATACCTGCTGGACTGTTTGTTTACAAATATCTTGTCAATCTTAGCATAGTTTCAGAAGCAGTTCTTTGTTTTCAGGGTAGGCAGCCAGTAACAAGCTGTAGCCTACACATGGTTCAAGTCAAATGTAGAGCTGCCGTGTTTTCTAACAGGGCAAGGTTTTATCACCGACTTCCAGCGCTTCTGGGCCTGTGACCCAGAAAAACAGGATCTCCCGAAGAGAGAACCTCCTGGAAGGTTAGTGAGTTGAGCTGAGTGGGACTGGGCACTGGCACAGATTGCCTGGGGAGGACATAGAGTCTCAATCCTTGGCGATATTCAGAAGCCACCTGGATACAGTCCTGGGCAGGCTGCTTTAGGTGGCTCTGTTTCAGTACAAGGGTTGGAGGAGAGGACCTCCAGAGTTCCCTTCAACCTCAACATTCTGTGATTATGTCATATTCATGGATCTTTTCTCCCTAGCCTGTGGTTGCGACTGTGCATCCATCAAGCCCTTGTGCTTTTGTCCTGTATCTGAGAAGCAGGGCACCATTGACTAGTGTAAAATTTGTCACCTGTTTTATTGGTACTTCAGGGATTTAAAATTGAAACCAATTCTGTATGATGTTCAACTTGTTAATCTGCTTTAGTTTTTCAGTTTGGTTGAAAATACTTCTATTCATCTTTTTTTCCCATTATTTTCATCATGTTGAATGGCTTGATTTAAACTGACATTAATTTTTAGGGACTTTTCCCTAAAAAAGAAAACCATCCCCGTGCTCCGGAAAAAGAGCCGGCGGGGGAGAAAACCGGCTTGGTTGAGTAGAGACATTTCTACGGACATCAGGAAGAAGAGAAATATTTATAGGCTATGGAAGAGGGGGCAGGCCTCTTGGGTGGACTACAGGAGGGAAGTCAGATTGTGTAGGGAAAAAATCAGAGAGGCTAAGGCTGAACTAGAATTCAGGTTGGCTA